>SJYC01069764.1:0-103110 GCA_006408675.1 Madoqua kirkii
AAGACGCTTACTCCTTGGAAGAAAAGTTATGACCAATCTAGACAACTTATTGAATGACATCACTGACTTAATGGACATGAGTTTGAGTAAATTCCAGGAGTTGGTGATGGACAGGGAGGCCTGGTGTGCTGCAGTCCATAGGGTAGCAGAGTGTTGGACATGACTTAGTGACTGAACTAACCTGAACTGAACTGAAAACTATCACAGAGGGAAGAAATTGGATTATATGATAGGTTGTCCATCCTGAGAAATAAGCCAGCTTTTGCGCAGATAATTTTGATAGCTAATCAAAACATATGAAAAAGTAAAAGTGAAAGTCACTCAGTCATATCCAAGTCTTTTCTACCCCAGGGATGATGCAGTCCATGGAATTCTCCAGGCCAGAATACTGGAGTGTATAGCCTTTCCCTTCTTCAGGATACTTCCCAACTCAGGGATTGACTCCAGGTCTCCTGCATTGCAGGCAGATTCTTTACCAGCTGAGCCACAAGGGAAGCCCAATCAAAACATATGGTTTCCGTTAAATGTGATTGAAAAAAACTCAGGATGTGAAAGTCTGGACTTTCCCTGACTTCCCTGACAGGACACTTTCTAGTCCAAGCACCTCTTTTTCTAGATTCCAACAGTGCCTGCATTTTCAGATCAATTTCTCCTCCACCTATGAGGGTTGGCACCTCAAGGCCAGAGATGCTTAATAAGTATTTGTTAACTAAATCAATACATGTTGAATGGATGCTGATAGAGAGGTTGAGAATTCTCTACAATTATCATATCAATCTTGATAAAAGGAAACAATTGATCTGGTCTAAATTCTGTGATTTGTAGACTAGCATGTTTTATATTGCAAGAGATCAGAAGTGATGTATCAGGCAAATGACAGATTTAACTCAGCTTCCACTTTACAGTTAAGAGTTGTATCTTAATTGTAGCCTGCTATCTGTAGCCATATTTGTATTTAAATTATTTAGCTTACTCTGTGTATTTCATTGCATAACATGCAGTTAGCCCTTCTAAATTATTCCCTTTTTATTTATTTTTTCCTTGAACTTTAAAAATATTTTCTAATATGACGTAAGAAGCTCTGAAATGGATGAAGTTAAACTGACCTTCATCACGTGTCCAAGTAGTCAGAGAGGAAACACCACAAGGTAAATAACATCCCTGCCAGAGCCTAGCTGAGCAAGATTGGAGCTTCTTTGGATCATTCCCACCTGCACAAACAGCTGGTACACAATAAACACTCAATAAATATTTGCTGAATTGAATAGGAAAGTTAGGAACAGGTCGTGGTGATGGGATAGAAAAGCTAACTTATACCCAGCCCCAGAAATCCCGAGACTGATCACCAGTGAATTATATCTGAACAACTCATTAAAAACCAGAGGAAATGCAGAAGAGCATTTCTTCCCTACCCCATTACTCTGTGGGAAATACAAATGAAATAGATCATTTACATAACGGCATAATGTGCCTAGATATAACATTATTTGCATAACTGCATAATGCCACCAATCAGGGAAAAAGCCTTAAATATTTCTGGGATATGAACATACAGAATTATATAAGGTATGCATATCAACCAATAATCAGACCCTTCTCTTTTTTGTAATTTGTAATAGAGAGAAACTAATCTACAGAAATGAATGAACCTCCCTAGCACCATAATATGAACACGGAGTGTTTGTAACACACAAGACTGTCTGATCTAGGTTCGATTTTCCCAGTCTACCATTCTTTCGCTTCATCATGAGCCATTGACAGGGACCTATACTCACTGGAATACAAGAGAAATCGTTTTAAAGACAATTTTAGGGTAAGTAATGAAGAAGCAAGGACATGACTGTTAGGTATCAAATGCCTTACCTTTTTTGTTAATGAAGATAGCTGTTTAAGGAACTAGCAGGACAAGGGAAGAAAAAAAAAGGCCGCATGGTGTAGTAAGATTTAATAATCTTCTTTTCCATAACCAGAGCAGCTATAACAGGTTATATATTTATCTTAGTGCAAAAGTTCTTTAGTGTGTGCAACTCCACTGTTCATTATATTTTTTAATGTATCTCAGACTAATTTCAGATTCTGATTTCCCAGTATAAACTAGAGTAACAAATATATAATTATTCTCATAAATAACTCAGCACCTTATATTTCAAACAAGTTTCCCCACAAGGCACAAGTGCCCTATATTAAATTCTTTTAAGTATAAGTTGATTAAGGTAAAATTAGTTGTTATTACCTTATGGACATTTTAGTTTTAGCAGCAATTCAAAGCCAGGTCTATCATGAGTAGATTTGTTGCCGCCCACAGGTATAATCATCAGGAAAATTAATAATCATGTTCAGTGTGACTATAAATCATTGTGGTTTAGGCAATAATTTCTGTAGAAAAATGAAAAATCTATAAGTATTATTACTGTGCAAACTACATGTTGTGAAAACCCAAATCCAACACAGTCAAATTGCAAATGCAGGGTTTCTAATTCCAGAGGGTGATAATATGGGGTCATCAGAGGCAGGGAAGCTGATGACTCTGAATAAATAATGTGGTAATTTTTAGCGGTTTATAGTCGACTGTAGCTTTTAGTACATACAGTATTGAGAATCTCTAAACCAGATGCAGTGGAAAGAGTTGTTAATTTCTAGTAAAGGTAAAAGAAATGACCAGAAGATAAGGGACACAGCAGTATTTGAATGAGTCCACCCTCGTGGCTGGGCAAATACCCTGAGAACCATAGTGTAAGGCACACTGTTGCAGAATTGTTTTCTCTTATTCTGGTCTATTCAGAGTGTGGAGTCAGACTGGGTCTCCAACTGAAACAGAGACCTTTAATTTAAAAAAAATATTGTAACATCTACCCGTTGGTGAATACTTCTGGTGTACCAGACATCCCCTTGGCACTTACTTTCTCATTTAATGCTCACAACCACTTTATGAAGTGTTTGTGATTGTCAACATTAATAGACACAGAAAGAAGCTCAGGGGCTTTCCTGGTGGCTCAGAGAGTAAGGAATCTACCTGCGTTGCAAGAGACCCTTCTTCCACCCCTGGGTCAGGAAGATGCCTTGGAGGAGGGCATGACAACCCACTCTAGTATTCTTGCCTAGAGAATTCCCATTGACAGAGGAGCCTGGCAGGCTACAGTCCAAAGGGTGGCAAGGAGGCATATAGGACTGAGTGACTGAGGACACATGCAAAGAAGCTCAAATGGTTATGCAGTTTGTTCAAGGCCAAAAAGCTGGGGGATGGCAGGGTCATGGTTCCCATCCAAGCTGACCACTTAAGTTAAAGGCCTTTTCCCATCTTATTCTCTGCTTTTTCTTTACTCTCCCTGTATCTTTTTGTTTCCTTTTCCTGTTTGTACTATCTGACTTTCTTTTTCAGATTTTTTTTTTTTTTGTCTTTAAGGGAGGCCTGGCATCCTGCGATTCATGGGGTCGCAAAGAGTTGGACACGACTGAGGGACTGAACTGCACTGAACTGAACTTGATGTTTAAGGTCCCCTCCTGATGAGTATTTCTTAGCCAAATAACAGTCCCTAATTTCAAAAGGTTGCTGCCCCTTTGTGCAGTTGTGGCCTTGGTAAGTGCGACAATTTGAAGAACAGTTTATTTCTATTTTTAATCGTAAGTATTTTCTCTTTTCCAAGCCTATCTCAGTCTGCATGTTCTTTGTCCCACTCTTTCACTATTTATTAGAATCTCTTATCTAAGAGGCAATAAGTCTTCATTTTGTTTGTGTTCTGCTTTTCCTAAAGAAAACATGCAGGTAAAATGAAGAAAAGAGAAAGAAACAGAGAGAGGAAGGAAGGAGGAATGAAAAGAACAGAAAGAAGAAGGAAGAAAGAAAAATCTTGTAGTGTGACTGTTCACATTAAAAAGATTTGCTGCTTTCCCAAAGATTCACCATAGGTATTTTAAATGGTCAACTAATTTAAAACTAGTATTGTGGAGATTTACTGGAAACCATTCATTGCATAGATGCATTAGCACCATCTCTATTACTAGTTCAGCAATACTTCACCTTGTAGAACATAAAATTAATGTTAAGAATGTATATTTACCAAACTAATTCATTTGACTCTCAGAAAAATATAACACATTGGGTGGCTGGGGGAAAAGTTTTTATTTCTGTTTTTCATCTGAGAAAGGAATTTAATCCCTAAGGGGTTGATTTGTGTCAACTATGTACTGAGAGGAGAGAGAGGATAGGAACTCAAATCCAGGTCTTGGTCTCCAAAGTTATAAGTCTTGAGATTAACTCTTCTTTCAGATTCTTACTCACTTAGGGTAAATGACCCAGCTTCTCTTCCCATCTTTTTGTTGAAATTGCTCTGGTTAGTGCAACCAGAACTTCCCAATGATTTAATTAACCGTTCAAGTGTTATCTTACCTGACTTCTAGACAGCTTCAACATCCTTGAAATTTATTTTGTGTCTCTTTACTTATTTATTTGTTCTGAGGCTCTTTCCTATCGTTTTTCTCCTCCTACACTTCAAATCATTCTTTCTTACTCTTTTACTCGTTCATTCTTCACATACTTAACGTTAATGTGATATCAGCCCATTTCTCATTTAAGCATTCTTTCTGTACAGTACTTTTTCCTTCTATACTACCTTCATCACTGAAGATGACTATGTACTCATACCCGTGGTTGAAGTTTCTCCCCTTAGTTCCATGTCTATAATTCAAACTAATAAATGGATATATTCATTTGAATGTCAAAGTTGAAAGTTCACATTTCAGTGACTCAGTCGTGCCCGACTCTTTGTGACCCTATGGGCTGCAGCACACCAGGCCTCCCTGTCTATCACCAGCTCCCAGAGTTTATCCAAACTCCTGTCCATTGAGTCAGTGATGCCATCCAATCATCTCATCCTCTGTTGTCCCCTTCTCTTCCTGCCCCCAATCCCTCCCAGCATCAGGGTCTTTTCCAATGAGTCAGCTCTTCGCATCAGGTGGCCAAAGTATTGGAGTTTCAGCTTCAGCATTAGTCCTTCCAATGAACACTCAGGACTGATCTCCTTTAGGATGAACTAGTGGGATCTCCTTGCAGTCCAAGGGACTCTCAAGAGTCTTCTCCAACACCACAGTTCAAAAGCATCAATTCTTTGGTCCTCAGCTTTCTTTACAGTCCAACTCTCACATCCATACATGATTACTGGAAAAACAATAGCCTTGACTAGATGGACATTTGCTGGGAAAGTAATGTCGCTACGTTTTAATATGCTGTTTAGGTTGGTCATAACTTTCCTTCCAAGGAGGAAGTGTATTTTAATTTCATGGCTGCAATCACCATCTGCAGTGATTTTGGAGCCCCCCAAAATAGTCTGTCACTGTTTCCCCATCTATTTGCCAATGAAGTGATGGGACCGGATGCCATGATCTTAGTTTTCTGAATGTTGAGCTTTAAGGCAGCTTTTTCACTCTCCTCTTTCACTTTCATCAAGAGGCTGTTTAGTTCTTCTCCGCTTTCTGCCACTGAGGGTTGTGTCATCTCTTTGCAGCCAAAGATGGAGAAACTCTATACAGTCAGCAAAACAAGACCAGGAGCTGACTGTGGCTCAGATCATGAGCTCCTTATAGCCAAATTCAGACTTAAATTGAAGAAAGTAGGGAAAACCACTAGATCATTCAGGTATGACCTAAATGAAATCCCTTATGACTATACAGTGGAAGTGAGAAATATATTTAAGGGACTAGATCTGATAGACAGAGCACCTGAAGAAATATGGAATGTCAAACAGGCACTTATATCCCAAACTAAACCTAGTATCTTGCCCACGAAATCAACTTTTCTGTTTGCTCCCCACATGGGTTACTGGTGCCACCATTAAACAATCCCAACTAGAAACCAACCTTCACTCAACTGAACAACGTCACTCAGTGTATTTCAAATACATCTCATGTCTGTCCCTTTCTCTTTATTTCCCACTCCCAGTCAAGAGAGCATATCAAGAACATGGGTAAGCTTAAGTTTAGTGGAAAAAGCAACATCAGCTTAACGTGGGTCTCTTTTCAAAGCTGAAGCCAAGCTGAAGCCCAAGCTGGCCCCTAAAGCCAGCCCTTGTAGTTCATAACGGCTTCCTCTTTTTACTTTTCTTTTCAGCACACAAATCTCTAAGCATTATGTTAATAGTATATTTATTTATTTGTCATTGACTCTTTCCTCCACTTTAAACTTCAAGACATGAGGGATTCTGCCGTCTTCACTGCTCTTCCTCAGGGCTGAGATGAATTCCTGTCTTATCGTAAGCATGAGAGAAATGTATGTAGATCAGTCAGCATCCTTGCAGAAATAGAAAGCAGAGTTAAACTGAGGAAGTTAAGAAGATTTAAATCAAGGGATTATTTAAATATTCAGTCGTGTCCAACTCTATGTTATCCTAAGGACTATAGTCCACCAGTACTGCCGTCTTCACTGCTCTTCCTCAGGGCTGAGATGAATTCCTGTCTTATCGTAAGCATGAGAGAAATGTATGTAGATCAGTCAGCATCCTTGCAGAAATAGAAAGCAGAGTTAAACTGAGGAAGTTAAGAAGATTTAAATCAAGGGATTATTTAAATATTCAGTCGTGTCCAACTCTATGTTATCCTAAGGACTATAGTCCACCAGTCTCCTCTGTCCATTGGATTCTCCAGGCAAGAATACTGGAGTGAGTTGCCATGCCTTTCTCCAGGGGATCTTCCCAACCCAGGGATTGAAACTGTATTGGCAGGCGAGTCAAGTTTAAGAAAAGGAGCAAAAGGTCACATGGAATTTCAGGTTGGTAAGAGGTGAGGACACTTACCACCAGTTAGCTGAGTAGGTAATTGCTGTTCAGATACTAAGTCATGTCTGATTCTTTGTATCTCCATGGATTACAGGCTCCTCTGTCCTTCATGTTCTCCTGGAGTTTGCTCAAACTCATGTCTGTTGAGTCAGTGATGCCATCCAACCATTTCATCCTTTGCCACTCCCTTCTTCTTTTGCCTTCAATCTTTCCCAGTATCAGAGTCTTTTCCAATGAGTCATCTCTTTGCATCAGATGGACAAACTATTGGAGTTTCAGCTTCAGCATCAGTCCTTCCAATGAATATTCAGGACTGATTTCCTTTAGGATATACTGGTTGGATCTCCTTGCAGTCCAAGGGGCTCTCATGAGTCTTCTCCAGCACCACAATTTAAAAGCATCAATTCTTCAGCACTCAGCCTTCTCTATGGTCCAACTCTCACATCTGTACATGAATACTGGAAAAAAACCATAGCTTTCACTATATGAACCTTTGTAGACAAAGTGATTTCTCTGCTTTTTAAAATGCTGTCTAGGTTTCTCATATCTCTCCTTTCAAGGAGCAAGCATCTTTTAATTTCATGCCTGCAATCACCATCCACAGTGATTTGGGAGCCCAAGAAAATAAAGTCTGTCACATTGCCACTTTCTCTCCTTTTATTTGCTATGAAGTGATGGGACTGGATGCCATGATCTTACAGTTACTGAAACAATGGCCTGGACTTAGATAACCATGTGAAGGCACCACCTGACAGAGCCGTGGCCTTCTTTAAAAAAATACAACCAATTTGCACTGGGACCAGCTTAGCAGAGAAGGATGGTAGGGAAAAACATATCCTGACTTCACTCTCATCTTGCCCTCTCATATCCTGTCATGCCTTGGTCCTAACCCAGTTGAAAGCCAGAAAGCATGAAGTTAGTCTAGCGTTTACAGAGTTCAGCCTTCCAGGGCACAGAATGGGGTGGAGAGGCACCTGGAAGATCTCAGTGTACGTTATCAAGTGAATGAAGGAGAAAAAAGTGAACAAATGACAGTCATATCTAGTTAATTCTAATGTGTATAAAATAGCTTGTCACTCAAAACTGCATCAGTTTAACTGCAATGAACAATAAATGCTTTCAATGCAACTCACATCCTGTGTAAATACACCTTGGCTGAGGGCGACCACTACATGTTGTGGCCAGTGGTATCTTTTTAAAGTGCTCATCTGATCAGTCAGTGTCCTACCTGGAATATTAAGATCATTGTGATTTGATCCCATTCTCTTTCTGGGCTTGTCTCCTCTTGCCTTGAAGCATGTGGTCACTACTCACCCAGTGGGAAGTAGGTCCTTTGGAGAAAGTACTGCTCCTGGTCCTTGGTGCTATCATTCCTTTGCTCATATTCTTTTTTTCTGCCTAGAGGTGGTTTTTTTTTTTTTTCTTTTTTCGTTTCTTAATCTCCTTTCCATCTGACATACTTTTTTTCCCTGGCAAAATCATGCTTTCCTTCAAGAATGACTTGAATATAAGGTCTCTGATGCTTTCTATGGTATCTTATCCCAGTCTGAATACTTTCCTTTTCTTATTTAAGGTTTAATTTATTCCAAAGACGTTCAAAGTAGAGACCTTACACAATTAACACCTCCTTCATTTAGACTCTAATAATATTTTGAAACGCCTTTATTTACATTTCCGTCTTTGTATTGCATTATTTAAATTTCTTTTTACAGAATTGTCCCTGAAAGCAAGAACTGGATGTCTTTATTATGAAACTCTAAAAATGTCCAGTGCATAGCACTTGATGGACACAATAATTTTTTAATAAATAAATGAGAAACAAAAGAGAGTCTAAAGTACAGAACTGTCCAGTGTGATTCCAACTTACTGGATTCTGAAGTTTTAGCATCCAAAGTATGAAGTGTAATGAGTTTCTGTGATAATAAAAAACAGAAGGGGAGACCATTCTTTTGATTCTTGTGTGTGTGCTAGGTTGCTTCAGTCATATCCAACTCTTTGAGACCCTGTACTGTAGCCCTCCAGGCTTCTCTGTCTGTGGGACTATCCAGGCAAGAACACTGGAGTAGGCTGCCACTTCCTCCTCCAGATCTTCCCAGCCCAGGGACTGGACCTGCATCTCTTATGTCTTCTACATGGGCAGGCAGGTTCTTTACCTGTAGTGCCACGTGAGTACAAATATATGGATAAACAAATCATTCCTCAATACACAGTCACTGGCTAGAATAGAAAATGAAAAAAATAAAGGGTATAGATTTTAATATAGCACCAAGGCATACTGACTCTCACATATTAGAAATAATCTGTCAATTATAAATCATTATACAAATACTAAAGACATCATCATCATAACTAGTCATTATGACCTGGAAAGAGATATAATTAATTAAATATTTGCAATGAGGATGGACCAATGTTAGAATAAAATATTTCACTCTTCCTGGTCTTTGTGTTTTTCTGTGTAACTTTCATGTTTCATAGTATGGTTCACCTTTTGAAGACTAAGTAGACCCTTGAGATACAGAATGGGGAGAAGAAATATTTAGTGAGCTTAGAGAATATTTGGAGAGCAGAATTGAGGTATTTTACAAAGTTTGGAGCAGTTCAGGTCTTTTCTAGTGTACTTCTCCTTCACTATTTTTTCTTTTAAAATTTATTTTGAGATAAAATGTATGTCCATTGGAATTCACAGAACTTAAGTGTACAATTCTATGGATTTTGACAAATATATACACATGTGCAGCAAACATCCTTATCAAGAAACAGCATGTTTTCAACACTCAAGAAATTTCCTTTGTGTTCTCTTCTATCAATCTTTATCCCCATAGGCCACCACTGTTCTGATTTGTAATACCATAGATTAGTTTGGCCTGTTCTTAAACTTTATATAAATGGAAATATACAGTATGTATTTATTTGTGTCTCACTTGTGAATCAACATAATGGTTATGTGATTCAACCATATTATTGTATGTATCAGTAGTTTCTTTCAATTGCTATGTGCTATTATATTGTGTGAATATACTACAGCTTGTTTATCTCTTCTCCTATGAGATGACATTTAGGTTGTTTACAGTTTTCAGATATTATGTTATATGAATAAAGTTATCATGAATAAAGCAGCTATAAACATCCATGTACAAGTCTTTTGCAGACATATGCTTTTATTTCACTTTGGAATGGGATTGGTGGGTAGGTGTATGTTTAACTTTATAATAACTCTCATTTTCCCAAAATGATTGTATCATTTTATACTCTCATCAGCAAATATGAGAGTTTCAGTTATACCACATTCTTGCCAATATTTAGTGTTATAAGTCTTTTAAATTTTATCCTTTGTAGTAGGTGTGTAGAAGACTCTTGTTGAGGTTTAATTTGCATTTCTTTGATGATATTGAACACCTTTTCATGTGCTTACTGAACTTTTGTGAAAACTTTAAGTCCTTTTAAATAGTTTGCCTTGTTATTGAGCTATGAGTTCTTTATATATGCTAGATATATCCTTTTCCAGACTCTCTCTCTCTCTCTCTCATACACACACACACACACACACACACACACACACACACACACACACACACATATACACACAGTCATACAGGGAGAGGGGAAGAAGAGAATATTGAGAAAATAGTGTTTTTAACAGTGCCATTTAATGAGCAGATGTTTTAACTTGATGAAGTCCAATTTATCATCTTTTTCTTGTATAATTAGTGTTTTTTTAATGTCCTCTCTAAAAATGTATTTTCTGGATAATAAGGTCATGAAGATTGTCTTCTATATTTTCTTTTAGGAAATTTACAGACTTAGCTTTCATGGTTAGGTCTACAATCTATCTCAAATTATTCTCTGTGTGTGGTGTGATGTAGTGGTCAATGTCTGTTTCATTTGTTCATATGGATATTCAGTCTTTAAATATCCATATGATATGGATATTTTAAAAATGCTTTTCTTTTCTCACCGAATTTCCTTAGAACCTTTGTCAAAACCCAGTTGATCAGTATGTGTGGGTGTATTTCTGACCTCTTTCTTCTGTTGCATTGACCTCTTTGTCTGCTTTTCATTGATACCACACTGTCTTGACTGCTGTAGATTTAAAGAAAAATTTTAAATCAGTAGATAAGTGGAGTCAACTTTGTTCTCTTTCAAGATTGCTTTGTCTTTTCTAGCTTTTACCATCAGGTAAATTTTAGAATCAACTTGCCAATTTCTGGAGAAAATCTATTTCTTACCAAAAAAATATATTTATTTGACTGTGATTTACTTGAATCTCTAGACAAGTCTGAGGACAATTGACATCTTGATATTCATATTCAATATAGTAATAGTGATAGTATTGATAATAATATTAAATTTTAAAAGACAAGGTTATTCACTTAGCTCAAGCTGCCATATGAAATACCAAAGACTAATGGCTTAAAAATAAAAAATGTATTTTCCCACAGTTCTGAAGTCTGGGAAGTCCAAGATTAAGGTGTTAGCTGGAGTCTTTCCAGTTTGATGATGTTTACCATGGCTATGTCCTCATATGGCAGAGACAGAGAACTCCGGTGTCTCTTTCTCTTCTTATGATATGCCAGCCCTAGTAGGTCAGAGGCCCACTCTATAACATCATCTAACCTTAATAAACTAAAGGTCTTATTTCCAAATATAGTCACGTTGACTGTTAGGACTTCCACATATGACTTTTGGGAAGATACAACTCAGTCTACAGTAACTATGTTTTATCTTTGTTTATTCAGGCCTTTAGTTTCACTCAGCAATGTTTTATAATTTTCAATATAATGGTCTTGCACATTTTTATTAAATTGATTCCTAAGTATTTTAAGTTTTACCATTATTTTAAACGTAATCTTAAATTTGATTTTCTAGTTTTTTTGTTTCTAGGAAATATATAAATATGGTCGATTTTCATACATTCCCTCCTTAAGGGGCATTTTTGAAGATATAGTTGGCTATGAAAATTTGATTTAGAGGGACTAGTTGGTGATGGACAGGGAGGCCTGGCGTGCTGCGACTTATGGGGTCGCAAAGAGTCAGACACGACTGAGCGACTGAACTGAACTGAACTGAACTGATAATGTCTGAAAGCAAAAGTGAAAGTGTTAGCAGCTCAGTCATGTCTGACTCTGCAACCTCATAGACTATAGCCCACCAGGTTCCTCTGTCCCTAGAATTCTCTAGGCAAGAGTACTAGAGTGGGTAGCCATTTCCTTCTTCAGGGAATCTTCCTGACCCAGTGATCGAAGCTAGATCTCCTGCATGGCAGGCAGATTTTTTTTGACCATTTGAGCTACCATGGAAGCCCAAACAAATGTGGAAAAAAACAAACTTGTAACATTACATCCATCTGTTTAGAACTAGGTTGAAGCAGCCACACGATTTTTAACTTGTAAATTCCAGACACAGGAATGAACATTACTGTTAGTGAAGTAGGCAGTCTCCCCTTTCCTCATAGTAGCCAACATCACCTCTGACACATCCTTTCAGGATCCTTTCAGGATGGCTCTTGTCTAGAATCCTGTTTCGGATACCTAGGACAACAGGAGGGCTGAGTTTTCATTAGTCACACGTTCCACATGGGCAGCCATCCGCATGGGGTCTATCTCCTTAACCAAAGATACCATGGTGGTGCCAAGTATTTTTGCTACAGATTCAGTTTTTAAGAAGCACAAAGCATACTGGATATAAACTACAGTCACTTAAAACTTTCATAGCACGTATCTATAGACATAAAGTTTCTGGGCAGCCATGGTATATAGCTATGCTTTTTTATTTTTTAAATGGATTAACTCCAGATTTGATAAATTATGAACCAAAAGAGGAAAAATTCTAAAAACAAAATGAGAAAACAACCCAACTTTCCACTGAAAATTTAGCTATGTAATTATGGTATATCTTATATTCTTACCTTGGGCAGTTTGGGGACTCTCTTGTAGAAGAAAACATATTGTTTATAGTTTGTATGTGTCTCAAAGACAGTGGGACCTCCAAAACATTTTGCAGGAGTGGGGGAAATATAAACCTTTAGGTGAGAAAACATTTTCTATTCTGAACAAGCTTGAATATCATGCCGTATTCTTCTCTGAAATGTAATCAGATACTTATCAGTACAGACTTCCCCCATAGCTCAGCAGGTAAAGAATGTACCTACAATGCAGGGAACACAGGAGACATGGGTTTGATCCCTGGGCTGGGAAGATATTCTGGAGGAGGAAATGGCAACCCACTCCAGTATTCTTGCCTGGAGAATTCTGTGGACTGAGGAGCTTGGCAGGCTACAGTCCACATGGGCTCAGAATTGGACACGATTCTGAATGACCAAGCACGCATATCCTTACTGATACATTGCAAAAGACCAGAGTTAGGAACACTGAGGGCTTTGCTACATGAAGTCCATCACCTTCCTAGGAAGCATTGAACAGAAGCAGTGAAAATTCAGCCCTTGAGCTTCTGATCCACTGAACCCAGAGCCAATTTTTCTATTTAAGTGAACTCATCTCATGTCTTCAAATAAAGTCTCCCACTAAACACCAAAGGCTAAGCTAATTCTCCACAGCATATTTGTATGATGTGATTCTTACTGTCATAAAGTAAGGACACATCACAGAGAACTCCTTGCGATTTTCTATGAAGTAATACCCGGTGATTCACTTTTCATTCTTCAGGTTTGTACTGTTGCTAGATATCTCAGTATCTTTTGTAACAGGCCATCCGTTCAGCCTGGTGATATTTATTTAGCTTCTTTTAGTTTATCCTCTGAAGAAGCTTTTGATTCCAGAGAGAAGGGGGACATAAATCCATCAGTGAGGATTTAGGACAAATTAGGTTTATAACCGCAGAGTTGAAATTTTGCCACTGTACTCTCTAAATATCCACTCCAATTTGTTAATACAGCATAGATTAGTTTGAGAATGATTTCAGACTCCCCTGTCTAGAGTTTTACATATTTAAAATCGCTTTAAGGTCAGAAGTTAAGTGTTCATAGTTACAAAGGGCCTTTAACCTCCTAGGATAATAGTACAATTTTATGGTCTAGGTTAAGAATTCTTCTCCTAGTTATTAAGACTGAAGAATGAACCTTGGACCCAAAGAAAATAACTCTAGAGTGAAAAACATGGCTACCGTTCATATCCCAACAGCAGAGCTGCCACAGGGAAGGCAGAAGATAAAAGTAAGAAAAAGAAAACAAAAAGGCTTCCAACAGACAATTCACACATGTCACAAAAATCCACCCTCCTGTGTCTGAAGTCACACATATGTCTCTGTATTTCTATATTTAAGCTTATCTTTGCAATATCTTTGATTGTAGAAGTTATAGAGCTTTTTATTCAAATGGGCATTTGCAAACAATATGTTTTCATTTGCAACACGCATCACTTCAAATCATCCAGATGCCAAGGGCTCTCGCTTAGTCCACTAATATATGTGACTTTGTAATTATCAGATTAAAGCCTAATTCGACAACCAAATTTCCTTGTAAATGTAATTAGAAATACAAAGCATGAGGCAAGCATACGGCAGCTCTAGCTGAGTTAAAACTATCTACACAGCCTAAAACTTTTACTCCTTTTCATTTGAATCATCCATGTCTCATATTTAGATTTGTATTTCATTGCCATGAACAATAGAATCATTTTCAAGTTGTACTGAGTTCTCTTAAAAGATAATGTCAAATCTATATGGCTTTTATCAAAGTTTTATGAAAAATGCTGTATTACCAGTGCAGAGGGAAGAAAGACACACAAGCATTTGCAAACTTGATAAATATATGGTGCTTGGTTTTGTACATTAGTGATGCTAAAGCTGAGGCTCCAGTACTTTGGCCACCTCATGTGAAGAGTTGACTCATTGGAAAAAGACTTTGATGCTGGGAGGGATTGGGGGCAGGAGGAGAAGGGGATGACCAAGGATGAGATGGCTGGATGGCATCACTGACTCGATGGACGCGAGTCTGAGTGAACTCCGGGAGTTGGTGATGGACAGGGAGGCCTGGCGTGCTGTGATTCATGGGGTCGCAAAGAGTCGGACATGACTAAACAACTGAACTGAACTGAACTAAGGTACCATTTATCTGATATCGTACATACATCCCTGTGTCTCAGTGGTTAAAGAGAGTTAATTTTCTCCTACGTTGAAGTCTACAATGATTGTCATGATGAGTGAGTGACTCTGCTCCATGTTGGAGTTCAGGAACCCAGACTTCTCCATCTGTGTCTCTACCATCCTTAACCTATAATTGTTAAGTTCAACATTCCCACTTGCATCAGGAATATGATGAATAGGGAGTAAGTGGGAAGTTTTTACTGGCCAGGCTGGGAGCTGGCATGCGTCACTTCTCACATTTCATTACTAGAAGTCAAATCATATGGTCATATGTAAGTCAAAGAGGGATGGGAAGTCATCTAGTTTGGGGTTTTGGAGAATATGGATATACTTATTATTAAAGATAGCTGTGTTTAGTTTTTGTTAAATCAAGGTAAATAACTGAAACTCATATGAAAAAGTTTTCATAGAAATTATGAGAGTGAACATTTGTCTGGTGGGCACACCGGGATTTCAGAGCTGAGACGTGCTGTCATTGTGTTTTCTGACTTTCTCACAAGGAATGATGCTCCTTAAAGCATCATTGGTGGTGCAGTAGAAAAAGCAATAGACCCAGGTTCATAAAATCTGAATTGTTTTCTCCCATATACTACTAGTTACTTGAGTGACCTTAGCTAAGTCACTTTCTGGGCTCCATTTTTTTTTCTCATTGGTAAAATTAGAGCATTGAATTAGATGACTGCTAGTGTTCTATCCAAATACTAATGACTTTGTTTTGTTTTCCTATATTACGGTATAGCTGTAATTAGGAGAATGTCAAGGAATATTTAGTATGTTACCCATGCTCTATAGAACTGTTATTTATTTTTTTTAACTTATAAGGCTTTGATGAGTGTTTGCTAAAAGTTTTGCCTCTTTTCCCCCTCTGTACATCAAGTCTTTAAAGATTTACCCTCTCTCCAACTTTCTCATTGCCTGTTTTTTGAGGAACAAAGATTAAAAAGATACCCCTTTTACTTGTATCTGCTCTTTAAATCATTACAGTCTTGGGCTTGCAGGATAAACTGGATTATGAAGCTTACTGGCTGTCATCTTTGAGGGCAGAATGAGGAATCGATGTTGGGTCTTTTCAATTCCTAGGTTTAAACAATAGATGGGATCTTGTTTAACATTAAAATGTTTCTGAAGGTCTTCACCTTCCTTGTATCCAAAACCAGCATAGAAAACAGATTTTCCTGGTAAGATTTTTCTTTTTGGAAATTTCTTATTTCCTTTACTTCCATGGATATAGGTGTGTGTGTGCACATTTAAAATAAACTATTTGCACTCCAGTTTCCTTCACTCTTGAGCTTATTTTTTGCTGTGCCAATATTCTCAATAGGGAAATGAATAAGCCTTTTCCCACATTCAAACTTTCATTATCCTCTCCAACTCTTTACAGGAATGTATGTTCTCATGTTAATAAATGTACATAGGACAAGATTTGGAAATTCTAGCACTGAATGGCAGAAGATGATATGCCAGTGGTTTCATGCTTATGATTAGAGAATATATAATCATATATACTTACTGCATTTCTTTCTTGCTAGTGGGAAAAAGACAAAAATCAAAACAGCACGAACACTTAGAGACCTGTTTCCTTTTTCAGGATAAGTATCATAAGAGGCCAAGTCCTCCTTTTCACAGTGCTCTGAGAGTAGATTATTTCATTAATGCCTATCAGGCTCAAGGGAATATGGATCTGGTCAAATACTAGGTTCCACATTATCTGGTTTCATCAGAGAACCACAGAACACTTTACCAACACAGATTCATTCACACTTACGGGACGTAATGCTGTCCTCATTTTCCTGATGGGAAAAGTGAAACACTGAGAGAGTAAGTGACAAATTCAGAGGATGTGGTGGAGCATCAAACTGTACTCAGTGCTCTGGAAAGCCAGGTTCCTGCTCTAACAACTAGATAAGACCGCCTCTGAGGGTATGCTTGTGGCTCACAGTCTTTAAAAAGATGCTTTATTTTATTTTAAAGGCAGAGATACTTATTGAAGAGACCGGGATGAAAAAAAAATCTAATAAGTTTTACTTAGAAGGTTGAATGATACTTATTATTAGGAGTTGAAAAATATGTCCCACACGGAACAATCCAAGATGCTGATAAATTTGTGAAACCATTAACAAACAGCAGAAGAGGAAATGAAAAATATCATGGGGATTTTTAAAAATAGAAATATCTTGGTCTAAGAACTAAATTTGAAAATGAAACTATCTCAGCTTCTTTTCAACTCATGTCTCCATTACTGAGTCTCACCATTGAAAACATATTTCATTGCTTTCAACTAGACACATTCTCTGGGCATCTATCCCTTCATCAGTATATTTCCAGTGTGATCTTTGTCATGTGCTACTTTCACTTGGACAAGGTAAACTTGTGTATTAAGTAAAATCCAAAATATGCCAGACTTGATGAACTGTTTCAGTTTTGAAAACATCAGCTTAGGTAAGCCTTTCAACAATAAGACATTAATAATCTTCTGTCCATGATACGAAACAACTTTTAATGATTGATTAATAGCTCTCTGATGCAAACAGTGATAACAATGGATGTACATGTTTGTGGTTGTGTAGGTAGATAGAGATCGTGATTCAAATGAAAATTAACCTATAATTAATAAACAAGCACATGCTGAAGTCAAATATTTGTGCCTCCAGCCCTTAAGCCAGTAAACATACAAAGATTGTTGAGTATTTCAAATGTTACTGAGAGAGTAAGCACTTAGGGGATGCAAGGAGAAAGACAAAAGGGTGTCTTTGTCAGGAAAGAATGTGTTTTTAAAACTTGCCCAATAAAATCATGCAAATAAGCAGGTTTTCATAAGCTCCAGGTTGAAAAAAATTATCCTGGGCTTAAAGGGAATCAGGACATCCACCCAAAAGAGATGTATCACTTTCCTTCCTTAGTTTTCTTCTCATTCAGAAGTCTGTTGTTAATGGAAAAGTTGTGAGTTAGTCTTCTGCAAGGCTGATAGTTATACTCCTTTTGTGAGAGAAATTGGAGGAAGTGATGGTTTAGGCCTGGGTGACCATGATGAAGCATGGGGTAGGGAGGCCCATGCAAATTCTGGGGATCAGTAAAACTTTAAGAATGTTTATGGAATTTTTCAAATCCTTCGGGAAGGAAGGGGATACAGAACACAGCTGTTGGAAGGATGTATAGTGTTGTAAACCTTTAGTAATTGTGTTACTGCCAAATTACATTTTCTCTTTGATTTACTCAGTTGAGTTCTATGCAGCCTAGAGGAACTCTGTGTATAACAACGATAGAAATGATGGGGATTGCACGTTGATCATGAGGTGGTATTGTGGTTTTTGTAAAGCAGTGATTTTCAAAGTGTGGTCCCCTGATCAACAGGATCTGTACCTGGGAATATATTAGAAATGAAATTCCTTGGGCTCCATTCCAAGGGCCTACTGAACCAGAAATTCTGGGTGTGGGGTTTTAACAGGGCTTCCAGATGATTCTGATCCACACTGAAGTTTGAGAACCACGGTTAGGAGAACTAAGCAACACTCCTGGGACAACTTGACATTATAGGGGGACCAGACAAAACGGGATTCTCTTCAGGAGATTCTGTACTTGTGGACTTGGACAGGGTCTTAGGACCAGGTACACTAATTCTAAAAGGTCTTTAAATCAGGTATAAATTTGTATTTCGAGGGCTTAATTGTCACACCTTGAAATTTTTCTCAGTGTACACTCTGGATGTAAGTGGTAGCAGGCCTGATGAAGCCCTAGCCAGCTTCCCAGAGGATCCTGTAGCAAAACCACAAACAGGGTCAACTCACAACCTGTTACTTGCTAAGGCAACAAGACAAATTTCGCAACCAAATTCCTCTCATTTCTTTTTCTAGTACTGTTGAAACTAGAATTATAAACATGATTGGCTTCCTTTTATATCATGTGTAGTCTCACTGAGTATGTTTGGGTTAAGACAGAGAAAGATTTAGCAAATCAGATATTATACACTATCTGGAGATCATCAGTCCTGCAAAATATTGGAACACTGAGCCCAGTGCAAAAACTGCATGTAGTAAAAATGGAGAATTTGTAATAAAAAGTTTAATTTACCCTAAAATTCATAAGCAAATATTGTTTTTATCTTTCCATCAGTCTATTCTCAGTGTCATTTTTGTCACTTGCGCAGAAAGATGTGGCAATGAGAGGTGAATATGACAGTTCAAGGGTGAGGTGAGCGTGTAAAACACCCGTCATGGATGGGTAGAATCTGGAATGCCACCATTCTAGGCCCTGGCTTATGCACTGAAGAGCAATGGTGCCTTGGCAAGATGCCAGTGTGGCAGGGCAGGGGAGGCACTGGGACGTCAGGTAAGTGATTTGGTGATTTCCCAAAAAGTATGACCTTTGGTGCATACATGCTGTGCTATGGTTCTAACTCAAGAGGAAGAAAATAGATATATTGAATATTAGGTATATTTAGATATATTAGGTGTATTAGATATATTAGGTATTTTTTATGTACTGTAGAGTAAAAAGGCTCTATTAATATTGAACTTTTAACCCCATAGACCTCTCATTTGTATCTCTTGGATGGGAGTCTTAATGTGGATTGGATGGTCTTCATGCTTGTTTGGCAAACTGTATTTTCTCTTATCATGTACTAACCACATTCTATTGTGAGTATTTATTTATTTGCCTTTGTCTTTCACTGGACTGTAAACTTCTAGAACACAAGGGTTTGCTATTTCCCTCCCCTTCCCCTACCACCTTCCTTTCTTTATGGCCTTAGCATCTGTAGTGTCTGATACAGTCAGTAATCAATAGGTGTTTTTGAATGAATGAATAATTACAAGCTTACTGGATCTAACTGATAAGAGCTGATCAACAAGAGACAGAGGAGAGATGCCTTATCATGGGACAGACTGGCTCTTGGTTCTAGATGAAGCCATGAAGCAAAGAAAACATACTTTGGTGTCTCTGTGGAACATAGAGGCCAGTTATAGAAACCAAGAAAAGAATCAGTTCCTAGAAGATATGGATTCCAGAAAAGGCATTTTCTTTGGGAAATCAGGATATTTCAGAGAAGAGTGAGGCTCAGCTCAGACAGAGATGGGAACTAATGGAAAAGAAATACCAACCAAACCAACAAACACTTCTTTCCCTTAGGTATCTGGTATAGTTTGTAGGAAGCCAGGTTTGAGTAAGTTTTCTAGAGTCATAAAGGAACTTGGGGAAAGATGCCCTCAATCCAGGACAGATGAGACCCAGAGAGATGGTCACAAGAAATTTATAACAAGAAGTCTGTAAAAAGAACACTTCATTTGAAGCTAGACAGTCTCTGTGTGCTGAGGACCTTCAGGTTGTTCACCTATAAACTACTGGTTGGTCATCTAAGACACAGTCCTCTTTGTACCATATTTTGTAGTGTTACAAACAACTGGCCTAAGAAAACTATTAGCTGTGACTTTGAGTAGGTGTGCCTTGAATATCACAGGCAATTACTAAGTGCTTATTGAAAGAATAAATGAATCATGACAAGG
Source organism: Madoqua kirkii (assembly GCA_006408675.1). Classification (NCBI taxonomy): domain Eukaryota; kingdom Metazoa; phylum Chordata; class Mammalia; order Artiodactyla; family Bovidae; genus Madoqua; species Madoqua kirkii. The sequence goes on from SJYC01069764.1 coordinate 20,369, forward strand.
GCTATATGTCATTACTGGGCTAGGAAGAGCCCAATAATATTAGGGTGGGGGCCTGCTTTATTACCCATCAGTGGGGCATTTAGGGTGACAAATGCCCCAGGTGACTAAATCAGAGAAAAATAAAACAATAAAGCAGGAGGCTTTTGATTAGTACCAAGAAGTACTTCCTTAATCATTAGTTTGATAAGACATAGAAATTGGCTACTAAGAGAGATGATGCTCATCATTTACAAAATATTTGAAAGAAGATGAAAGACCTCACCGATACTGGAGAAGTGTGTTTTTTAAAAAATTTTCCTGACCTGAAGGCAGCACCTGGGTGCACTCAGTCTAGAACCTGGACAGTTTCTCAAGTCCCTCTGAGCACACTATGACTCACTCTACAGCCACCTATCCTTCACCTCCTTTCCCACAGCCTCATCTTTATTTCTTGCTCTTTCTCTTTCTTTCTTCTCAATATTGGCCATATCGCTGACTTTTCTGTTTCTTTTACTTCAAGACCCTTTCTTAACATGTGTCTCCAGACTTTTCCTCTTTGGCAGCTGTTTTGGAGGATGTGGCAATGGGGCTCATTGTGGCCTGACACTGGCCCATCTCAGCTCATGGGTGGAGCTTGTGAAATGCTTCTCAAACAGCCTTCTCAGCCTAGGACTGGAGGAAGATCGTGGGTATGGCCCTGGCCAGATGTAGCCCAGAGGAAGCTGGCAGTTGAGGAGGTAGCCTTCTGTAAGCCAGTAGGGAGGGCGACATCGAATGAGGCAGCCTCCCTAGAAGGTACCCCTGATGCTGGGGCACTGCCTACCTGGGGTTTAATGCCTGGTTCTAAGATTCTAGAACTAGACTTCACAGACCAGTAAAATAAAAAGCAAAAACAAATTGGAAGACACATAGAACTGTTAACATTAAACTTATCTCAACAGCTTTAAAATTAAATATGGAATTTGCATAATAGCATGAAAAAACTATACCATCAATGAAGATTTATAAAAAGTTAAAATAACTCGGTTGAGCTTTATGAGAAGCATAAGCTGTAGCTCTGATCTTTTTCACTTCACTCTCAGCCACTCTGTGCTTCGCTGGAGACCAAGAACTGGGCACAGGCACTGAGCAGATTGAGCAGCTGCCTGGGAGGCGGCCCCCTTACCCTGACAGTGATGGCTCCTCAGTGAGTCCATGTGAGACTTCACATGAGGCTCTGAACTTCTTTAGATTCCATTCCTCTCTGTAAACCAGAGGGGCTGAACCATGCTGGATTGGTGGTTGTGGTAGCTCCTAGCCACACGTGATCATTTACATTTAACTTAAAATTAAAAATACAGTTCCTTGGTTGCTAGTCCCATTTCTTATAGCTACTAGCCACAGGCAACCATAATGCACAGTGCAGATTTGGACCCGTGTCCAGCATTATAGAAAGTTCTATTGGATGATGCTAGACTAGAGGACCCTTAAAGTTTTCTTACTTTTAAAATTTCTGAAGTTTTGTGGATACATGTAAACCCCACTTAGCTTCTGAGCCAGAGTGGCTTACCCCGTAGTTAAGTTTTTCATTTGCCTCCTAAATCTGATGGTGATGATAATTCCTATCCAATTCGGATAGAGGGAAGGGTATTATGATATGCAAGAAGTCTTATGATTTTACTGTCAATGATACGTAGTTTGGTTAGACCAAAGTCGCATATTCAGTTTTCTGTATCTATCTGAAAGGCTCTCCTTTTACTATCCACTTCTTACCACCCCACTTTTTTTTTTTTTTTTTTTTTTTCTTTTTTGGTCTGAGATTAATCTCTCTTAACATTTTCACAATCTTATGGGAAAAACTAATCTAAATGATAAGTAGGTTCTTTTTTCTTCTTCAATCTACCATAAAATTGCCAATGTGTTGTAAAAACCACTATTTTTATAGAACTTGTGTAAACACTGTTTTAGAGGACTCCATCTGTTGAATCAGTCCCAGCCGCTAACAAGTATTGTCAGATGTGCCATCATCAGTGATGTGGATGGGGTGCAAACTGTACTGGCCTGGCAACACGCAGGGCCACATAAATTAAGCCATTGTTGTTGCTGGTAAAGGAGAGCACCAATGCCATTTCAATTCTGTGTAAAGTTGAAGATGGGCGGGGGGGAAGCACACAGCACTTGCTTTTTGAATCTGAGAGAAGACGATCATAAAGAAATATTAAAATGATATCCAAATTTCCAAGACATTAAAACAATTGAAAGGAACAAAACTAAAGAAAAGGAGAATGAAAGAGAAAGAACTTAGTGGTTCCTAAAAATAACTCAATAAATTCTACTATCCAAATAAATGATGGTTTTTGGACATCAATATCTATTCACTCAGTGTCCTTTCTTAAACTTTATCTTTCTCTGAGCAGTAGAAGATACACAAACTATGCCATTCTCTTCCACACCTTGAAGTAAATATAATAAAACAAGTAAAATCTGAATATGTGTGTGTTAAGTTGCTTCAGTTGTGTCCAACTCTTTATGACCTTATGGATTGTGGCCCTCCAGGCTCCTCTGTCCATGAGATTCTCCAGGCAAGAATACTGGAGTGGATTGCATGCCCTCCTCTAGGGGATCTTCCCGATCCTGGGGTCAAGCCTGCATCTTTTATGTCTCTTGCATTGGCAGGCTGGTTCTTTACCACTAGCACCACCTGGGAAGCTCTAAATTTGAATATACCTGATTATTATAAATATGCAAAAGTGCTGGCCAACACAGCTGGTAAGAGTGTTTAGCAAAGTTCTGTGACGCAACTATCTTAGCTGCACAAACACAAACTCTGACTTCCAAGCCTGTTCAGACTGTGTTTCTTGTCGGTTATGTGTTGCTGGCCCCAGTACCATACTGCCCATGTGCTACGCCCAGAGCAGAGAAACTGTTCCCTGAGTGGGCTTGTGTCAACATTTTTATTGCAAATTCCCATTTTCTGATCATTAAGGAACGTTCGGCACAGAAGTAACTTTGAGAGAGTTCAAACTTTGAAAGAACTCATTTAATGACTTAAAAATAACACTTGGGCCACACCCATAATTTAAAATGTTCTAGCTGGCTTTGTGGCCTGGGTTTGCTCAAACTGCATAAACTTAAAACATGAAAGGACTCAGGACTTGGAGCAGCTCCAAAGATTGGTTTTTAGTGTTTGGCAAACTGGATGAGGTTCCTTAATGGTGAGCTTTACACGCAGAAATGAAATTGTAGGATCAGTTTAGTTGGAATGTTTTCTAACTTCAGCTGGAGACGGGTATCTCAGTAACGTTTTCACTGGGTTATGAGAGAAGAAGGGGTGGACCTAAGACAGGCTACTGATTTGGAAGACCTAGTGCAAAGTGAAAATGCAGGGCCCCTTGCTCAAAAATGATTAAGAATTTCAAGATAGTGAGAGCAGAGTGTTGAACCAATGTGGAGCCCTTCTAGACACAGGGCCTGTGTGACTGCACAGATAGTCCAGAGTTGGCCCTAGATGGACTCTTTCCTTTTCTCTCACCTCACTTCCTTCCTGCCTTCCTTCCTCTTTCCTTCTTCTCAAGATACACTAAGGATTTTACTGTTTCTAAAGCACTATTCATGGGATCACTAGCTCAAGTATGATTTACATGTGAGCACTATTATTTTAATAGGTTCTGTCTTAAATTGTTCATAAGGAACAGATATTCCCAAAAGGTTACAGATTTTTCCTTTTTAAAAGCTATGTAATAACAATTTTTAAAAAGTGGCTCAGACTGTGTAGAATCTGCCAGCAATGCAGGAGACCCATGTTCGATCCCTGGGTTGGGAAGATCCCCTGGAGAAGGGAATGGCTACCCAATCCAGTATTCTTGCCTGGAGAATCCATGGACAAAGGAGCCTAGCGGACTACAGTCCATGGAATTGCAGAGTCAGACATGACTGAGAAACTAACACAACAACAAAAGGTGGTTTTCCTAAAGCTGGTAAAATGTTTACATATCTGTTTTCAAATGTAATCCTTAAAATAATTCCATGATGTTATTAGACTAAAATTAATCCATTTTTCAAATTGAGGAATTGAGGCTTCACTGTAAAATTAGATGGTTTGCATAAATCACCTAACTTCAGTTTTTTATTGATATAATAGGATCAGAATTTCACTCCCTTGACATGCAAAGCTATTTTGAGTAAAAGGGTGTCAGATATCACAAAGCTTAAATACTAAAAGGGAAGAAATCTTGAACCAACAAAAATGGGAAATTATGAAATAAGTTTCTTTCATAATGTTGGGTTTGGACCAAACTAACTCCTTGTAAAGATGTTAAAAGATCATATTTTGATGACGTCTTTTTTTGTTGTTTCAGGAGACATGTCCTACAGTCCAGCTAAATCCGTGTGATATGAGGGTTGTGCTATAAATGGGCTTATTACAACTTGGTAAACAAAAGAAGTAGAAGGGTCTATCCATGGGCTACTGTTGAATTCTAAGAAAAACTTCAGAAAAGACTAAATAATAGAGATTTGAGGTTGGAGGCTCACATTTTGTTTAGTGAAATATTGAGTTCAGCATTTCTCAGTGCATTCCATAGACTGTTAATAATGTGCTATTTGAAAAAAAAAAAAAAGGAGAAGCTCTTTTTGGTCAGTTAAGTTTGGGGAAACAATGACTTTGACAAAGATAAACAGCTTCCTAATTGCAAGACTTTTCACACATTTAATGAGCCACTGTGATTTGTGACCCTTCCAGAGGGAATACAGCTTTTCTGAACTTTCTTGACCACAGAACATCCTACCTCCTTGTTTTGTTTTTGTTTTGTTGTTGTCGTTGTTGTTTTCCAAAGAATCTCAAGGGGCTGGTGCTCCACCAAATACACTTTATGAAGTAAAGTTTTAGATTAAAGAAGCAACATCATTGATGATAGTCCTGTAGTGGGTTGAACTGGGGCCCTCCCTGGAACCTCAGGAAGTGACCTTATTTGGAATAAGCATGCAAATGTGGATATAATTAACGTGTGTGCATGCTTGCTAAGTCACTTCAGTTGTGTTCAACTCTTTATGACTATAGCTGACCGGTTCCTCTTTGCATGGGATTCTTCAGGCAAGAATCTTGGAGTGGGTTGCCATGCCCTCCTCCAGGGGATCTTCCCAACCCAGGGATCGAACCCACATCTCTTAAGTCTCCTGCATTGGTAGGCAGGTTCTTTACCACTAGCACCACCTGGGAAGCCCATAATTAAGATTAAGTTCTCAAAATGAGATTGTTCTGGAATTAGCATGAGCCCTTAATCCAACGGCCGGTGTCTTTTATGAGAGAAGGGAGAGGGAGATTTGAGACTTGCAGAAGCATAGAGTGTCATATGAAAGTGAAAGTAGAGAGTACAGCCATGTAGCCAGAGGCCAGGTAATGCTGGAGCCAAGAGAAGCTGAAAGAAGAAAGGGAGGAGTCTTCACTAGAGCCTCTGGACTTTGTAAGCTCCAGAACTACTTCTTACTGCAGCCGTAAGAAACGAAAACTAGCTCCATCAGTAAAACGGAAGACTTAAGAGTACCTCTATCTAGGTAGAAAGAAATGTGAGTGGCCTGATTCTGAACCTTTACCTTAAATAACAGTCTGGGTTGTTGACCTGGTCTCAAGAGAGGACGTGACAAGACCCCCCTGTCCTTAACGAGTACTCTCCCAATTGAACTCTAGATTTATTCCTGCACTTACCTGGGATATCTTTTCCGCTTTCGGTAGTCATCAGGTTGGTGACCTTCTTTCCCCTTGTTGTACATCCCTGTCTCTCAGTGACCACCCCGAGGATTGTTACAGTGACGACAGGAGTCTCCTAAGAGGGTGCCCAGAGAGTCAACGGACACCCCGCTCTGGGGGTTTCGAGAGTTGACGGAACGGGGCCGAAGGTCCGACAGTGTGTTCTGACCCTTTTACGGGTTCGACCGAAACATAAGACTGGGAGATTCTTACAAGCACCAAACAAGAGAACCGAGAATCAACTTCTCCCGTAAAGAAAACAGACGGGAAGACATCGGAAAGGGGGTGCGGCAACGGAACCAGTAAAACCCGTCGTCGTATTCCCGAAAGAAACCGAGTCTCACTCCTCTTCGACACAATTGATTTGAAGTGATAAGACATTAATGAACGCACGAATAACACATAATCATCTTCACCGATTTTACAGTTTCTTCGAAAACGAGTTACCGAAAGTGAACCCTCGAATCTCCAATACCGCCGAACCCTCCCGTGAACTCAATGTGATCCAAAACACTAACGATAATTGTGTTTTATTACCGTCCCCTTCCGACGTCGAGTGTACGAGCTATCCGCCCTTCCTCACTGAAATTGACTTTCAAAGTGAAGTTGCTCAGTCGTGTCCGACTCTTTGTGACCCCACGGACTGTAGCCTACCAGGCTCCTCCATCCATGGGATTTTCCAGGCAATAATACTGGAGTGGGTTGCCATTTCCTTCTCCAGGAGATCTTCCTGACCCAGGGATTGAATCAGGGTCTCCCGCATCGTAGACAGACGCTTTAGTGTCTCAGCCACCAGGGACTGGACCCACCCTAATCAGAAGGTGATCAGAAGCCACCACTGGGATTTCCAACAATTACTAGACACTTGTAGTCAGCCTGTCGAGATGCCCCTTCCTCTATCACATCAGTAGGGGGAATCCTGGCAGGGAATAAAGGGGAGAGAACGGTGAGGCTGAGGAGAAGTTCTGGACTCCACCTGGACTGGTCTGTTCTGTGGCTCTACTGGCAAGAAAGGAAACTGAAAGGGAGGCTGGTGCCAGGCCAGTGTCGTGGTGCCAGGGTGAAGAGCAGTGTGGCTTGTAGTGCAAAGGTGATTCTGAGGTGGTGAGAGAGGGACTGGTAGAATTTTTCCCTGTGTGACTGATCCATAAATTTTGGAAACCTGGGTGATCACCCTTATTAAAAAGGCAAAAATATGGGCCACAAAGAGGTTATTTCAAGTTCATCCTGAGACACTAGGGCAGTACTAGAAAATAAACTTCTGACTCCTGATCCCTGTTCTACAACACCATTCCAAGATGAACCGAGTTACCCCTAGCCTGTCATCTGACTCATAAATACAAGCAGATGAATCCACTTTCAGAATTCCTTCGCCTACTCCTCCTACTTTAACTAAATGTCCATCCTGAACTCGAGTGCAGGAACAAATATATCAGGCAGTGAAAGCTTTCAGGAACTTCGTACAGGAAAGCAAAGAAGCCAAAAGGCAATAGGTAGAAAAAGACCAGAGAAACATCTGGAAAAAATACCAGAGTGCATAATTATGATAACGACTCCCAGAAAGGGCTCAGCTTGAGATTTCTAGAGTTTCTCCTTTCCTTTATCTGTTGTGCACCCCCTACCCCAAAAGCAAAGCAGACATCTTTGCCCTGGTGTCTCCCTCCAACCATGCATAACTCCAAACCCTCTGCATCATTAAAAATGACAACTGCTTTATAAATCTTTCTTGAGTTACTTTCCTATTTTTAATATTTATTTGCTTCTAGCCTACAGGCACCACAGACTTTCTTTTCATGATTTAAGATGGAACAATTAGCTAACAGGCCTATCTGGAAACTGACACCCTTTAGGATGCACTTCCTTTCTTTGATAAGTGGTTGGGAGAACCTGTGTGGGACTGTTTTTAAGCAAGACAACCCTTTTCTAAAAGGTTCCAAACACATCCTTTGCCCTCCTCAGTCAGCGCTTGTTAAATCCCTGCTGCAGTGAAACTGCCCATATTTAGATCAAACATCCAAGTAAAGATCTGCAGGAATGGAGGCTAATTCGAGAATGTAAGATCCATTAAACTATGCAAGTATGCATGAACTGGAAAAAGTGGTCCCATACATAGCTCTATAGCCCTTAGCTGTTAGCAGGTGTGAGTCAGTCAGCTGTACAATTCATTTGTCTACCTAATTGCACTGAAGATAGGCTTTTACTTTGCCTATAACATCTCTAATGAGTAGGTTTTCAGTTCGATCTAACTAATTAATTCTTGTTAACTTCCTTTGCATTGCTGTTCTTTTAATTTAACCAGAGACAGCCCAGAGTTGCTACTAGTGTTTAGTCTCAACTAGATTACCCCTATTCATTAAGGGCTGTAATTGTTGGTCATACCCTTCCAAGCGGTCATTACAACCTCTGGCTTGCATATTGAATAACAGCAATTTCCTGACTCCAACAGACTCTTGTGTGAGGGAGGAGAAAATGCTAATAAAGAAAGAATAAATGATTCTCGACTCCATTCAGGGCTGTGTAGATTTCTTTTGCAGCAGAAATTGTACTGAGGTGGTAAAACGGCCTTCTTGCAGGCCCCCTACCTCCACCCTGAGTGAAAACAATAAGAACCAAGTGAAGCATTCCCTGCTACTGTGATTACAGCATCCTAAAAGTGATTATATGGCTGCTGTAATCAACTTCAATGAAAGCTGCCTGTTAGAGCTTCAATAATTACTCATTTCTGTTAACAGCTTGCTTTCAGTTTCGCACTTTGAGGCCAAGGGGGGGAAAAAACTAGGGGTATTTTAATAAAGGATCTCACTCACGTGATATTTTTTGGGGGTGAGTGCTTGTGTGTGGGCAAAAAAAAAAATGCACATGTAAGTTTTTTGTCCCCTTTTCAATAGCAGCCTCCTTTCATTTTAAGCTTAGATTCTATTTAACCAGCAAAAGCACAAGTTCATACAGGGTTCAATCATGTACTGAATGTTTACTGAAGGAGGCACAATAGTTTAAATAAAGTGATGGTTTTAAATATTTTACCCATTTCTTTAAACAAATTGCCAATCCTTAAAGTCTGTGCTAAACACATTTCAAAAGCAAAATACCACAAGGATCTTTCAATAAAACTCTACATTGAATTTTCATTTAGTCTCCTCCCCTTCCCCTCCTCCCTTGCCTTGGATGTGTTTTATTATTTATTTTCTAGGAGAGGGCAAGTTTGGGAGAGTAAAATGTGTTCTAAATGGCTTCACTGGAGGAAACAAAGCAAAAAAAGAGACTGTTCTAAGCCCAAGTGATGTCAGTTATGAGGGGCTGGTGTCAAGTTTTGGAGATTTTGGGTAAGGTGTGATTCGGTGGATAGAAATACAAATTAGACCCACTAGATCTTGATACACATGCCTCTCCCCAGATTTCACTGTCAACAATTCTGAAAAACAAACAGGTTACATAAACATAATCGTTTACAAACTGGAACAATACAGACCTTGTTTTCACTAAAGACAGATAGCAAGACCATTAACGCACAGAAGTTCTTTGAGCTCAGACACCAAACAATAAATCTGCCCTCCTGTCCTGCCCCCTAATCCATTACTCCAAACAGAAAATGTGGAAAACCTTGCAAGAATGTTGGATTCTGTTATATTTCCACGCCTTCAAAGTTCAGATAATTTGGGAATTCTTCAAAATTTGGATGTAGTTTCAAACCAAATCTAAACATTTTTTGTTTGCTTTTCCACAACAAATAAAATCCAAAATCCATATTGAATTCAAATTCAAGTACCTTCAAAATATTGCTTAGAAAAAAACTTAAAAAATAATTCTCAAATGGATAAATGATTAGTGAGGAAAGTCTACTAGTATTTTGAAAACTGTGGTATGAAAATATCATTAAAATGCCTAAATAATAAAGAGTTGTGTTTTACCATAGCAATAATTCTGTTGACTTTGATTTTACTCATTTTTATTGAAGGGTTCAAATTTCACCTATTTCAAGATTTTACTGCCTTGTCATATGTACCACAAAAAAAGGCTAGGTTATCTAGGAAATAAACATTCTTAAGTATTCTGCATGACGATGTTTAGCACATAAACAACGATCTCCATATTTCTGGACTCATTTAATAGAATAAAGGAACACATTTTCATTCGTCTTTCTCCACGCTATTAAACTGGTTCAAATAGTCTTTCATCTAAACCATGTTTTTCTGTATGACACATCTCCCTTTCTTCTCTTATGTTGCCCTCAACTCTAGTTTTATTTTACTGTGACGCATTCTCCTCATTGAAGTCTGGCTGTGTGTAGAGGATTGGGTAAATTGAGTAAGAAATGTAAGTGGGATAGAGGCTGGGGGGAGGGGAGAGGACTAGCCAGAGAAATTTTCCCCCGTGGTAGTGTACGCTGTTGTTTCAATACCATTCTTACTCTCTGTCATCGGAGATTGTTGTTTAGTTACCAAGTCGCATCCTGCTCTTTTGCAACCCCATGGGCTGCAGCCCGCTAGGCTCCTGCATCCTTGGGATTTCCCAGGCAAGAACCCTGGAGTGGGCTGCCATTCCCTTCTCCAGGGGATCTTCCTGACCCAGGGACTGAATCCATGTCTCCTGCATTGGCAGGCAGATTCTTTATCACTGAGCCTTTAGGGAAGCCCAGGTTACGGGACCCCAAAACCAAGTTTATCATGTGAGCCCTTTCTTTTATTTCCTTCCACATTGCCTAACCAGGATCGTCTCATTCTAATTTTAATTGTTTCATCATATCCTTCATTCCATATTTTTCTATACTTTTATAAAGGGGGAAAGATGAAGCTACACTTAGGATTCAAATAAAAATAGGACCGTCCTTTTGATACTCAGCTTTTTTGAGAAAAAAGAATGTAAATAATATGACTAGAGTTTTAAGACTATTTTTATTTACTCTTATCTGCGTAAAGTTACACTTAAACATGAAAAAGAGAGTTTAGATTTTTGGTTAACACCTCTGTAAAATGAATTACATGTGAAATATAAGATAATGAGGGTCACTGAAAGTATTAATATTTAGGAGATTTATTTCTGACTTCTGTTTAAGATAGCTGCATTCTACTGAAATCTCAAGAGTTGCCACCAGCATATATAAGTCAGGCTTATACCATACTGGCTAAGAACCTCAGCAAGTTATATTCTACATAATGTTGTATTCTCTAATGAGAAAAGAGATAAGATAAGCCTTTGGAGTCAAAAATGAGTAGAGATATGCCAGGGTGGTTTTCCCACTGAGATTTTTATACCAGAGTTGGGTCCTGTAGTTTCTAGTTCAGTGCTTTTTTCCTGGTTTCTAAACTTTAGTTCATTTGTTTTCCTTTGTTTATGGGACATAGAACCACCCAGGTGTCTCCAATAAACAGCCGATTTTGATGGGAGTCAGGTCTTTCAGGCCAGGGCATCAAGGAAGACAAGTAAATTGGTGATGTTCTGACATATTGTATTCTTAAGACACAAAGACTGGCTTCAAATCTTTTATCAGGAGGAGATGATTGCGAAAGACAGGCTGGGTAGGTACTGGTACATTAGCACTGTAGCTTCTGGCTACTTTATCAAATTACAGCATTAGATAAGCCTCTGCCTCCCAATCGCCGCCTCTACCAAATACCAGGATTCCCTGGTTGTTGGGAGCTGGGGGTGAGGAAGAAACTCTACAAAGATTTCAAGAGTGAATCTATTCACAATTAGTCATTTAATTTGCAAACTGAAGGCTCTGGAGTTAAATAATCAGTATAAATCCTTGCTTAGAGGCAAAATAATATCTTTTTTATATCCTTTTGATCCTTAGTGTTACCCTGAGAATTGGTGAACTGCAAGATGCTCCCAAGTGTGGAACACCTATCATAGTACTTTGTGCTTCTAAAATGCTTTCAATAAATATTTGCCTCATTTGCTATTACTGATTTTTTTTTACAGTAAACAGAATACTTATGAAAGAATTATCTTACAAGCAAAAAAATTTGTTTTTTCTATTGGAACCACTGCCTCTGACCCAACACCGTACCTCCACCCCCCAACACACACACCAACTTTTCAAGAGAAGGAAGTAGAATTTTAAATAAATACCTTTTGGTTTTAGATTAGTAGTAGGTCCCAGGGCTTCTCTAATCTATAGAAGGAATGACAAGTGTCTGTTATAAAGCTAGACCTTATTTTAACATTATTTATCTAAGTTTTATTAAGCATCCCTGAGTATCTGGAACTGACTTTTTATTAATGTTTCTGACATTTTCCCCAAATCCCTAGAAAACCATTACATATCTCCTGCATGTGTGTGTTAGTCACTCAGTCATGTCCGACTCTACAGCCCCATGAACTGTAGCCTGCTAGGCTCCTCTGTCCATGGAACTCTCCAGGCAAGAATACTGTAGTGGGTTGCCTTTCTCTTCTCCATGTACATCTCGTACTCCATGAAAAAAATGAACATTTTAATATTTTCATAATTGCTATGACATTCTCTCCATACTTCAAGATGTTTCTTTTATTTTTACAGCTTAAGATTGAAATCTAATGGTGATGAGTAAATGAATACTTTGACGATATTGATATTAGTGAGAGTGTGGCAAAGGGGACATTCTCACATGCCAGTGGTGAGAGTGTGTACAATGTTTTTGGAGGACAGATACATCAAATTTTTAAAATTTGTGATTTTTTAAATTAAAGTATAGTTGCTGTACGATATTGTATGTTACAAGCATACTAAAATTTTTAATATAGTAATTTATACTAGGATTTCACTGCTTTTGATGTGAGAATGCCCGCTCTAAAAATTATTCTGCCAAAAGTATTTACATAAATATATAAGAAAATGTGTGAAAGTATACTCATTGTAGTATTATTTGTACTACAAAAAACTGGAGACAACCCAAATATTCATCAGTAGGAGAAAAGTTAAATAAATATGGCACTGACACAGAATAGAATGCAGCCATGAAAATGAATGAGAATTATGTGGCAAGATGCCTGTAATATACTGTTGAGTGGAAAAAAAAGAGCAAGTTGAAGAAAGTAACATGCACAGTCTCTTTCCATTGTCATTTTAAATTTTATATCTGTGCATATTGACAAAGTATCTGGAAGAAAACAAATTTACAATGAATTCTGAAGAAGCCTTAGAGAGTGAATTTAATTTTTGACCTTATGTATACATTCAGAAAATGAAGATCATAGCATCTGGTCCCATCACTTCATGGGAAATAGATGGGGAAATAGTGGAAAAAGTAGACTTTTTTTTTTTGAGCTCCAGAATCACTGCAGATGGTGACTGCAGCCATGAAATTAAAAGCCGCTTACTCCTTGGAAGAAAAGTTATGACCAACCTAGATAGCATATTCAAAATCAGAGACATTACTTTGTCGACTAAGGTCTGTCTAGTCAAGGCTATGGTTTTTCCTGTGGTCATGTATGGATGTGAGAGCTGGACTGTGAAGAAGGCTGAGCGCCGAAGAATTGATGCTTTTGAACTGTGGTGTTGGAGAAGACTCTTGAGAGTCCCTTGGACTGCAAGGAGATTCAACCAGTCCATTCTGAAGGAGATCAGCCCTGGGATTTCTTTGGAAGGAATGATGCTAAAGCTGAAACTCCAGTACTTTGGCCACCTCATGTGAAGAGTTGACTCATTGGAAAAGACTCTGATGCTGGGAGGGATTGGGGGCAGGAGGAGAAGGGGACGACCAAGGATGAGATGGCTGGATGGCATCACAGACTCGAGGGATGTGAGTCTGAGTGAACTCCGGGAGTTGGAGATGGACAGGGAGGCCTGGCGTGCTGCGATTCATGAGGTCACAAAGAGTCGGACACGACTGAGCAACTGAACTGAACTGCACTGATACTCTCTGGATTGAATAATTTTGTTTAATGAGTGCTTTGTTGTTTAGTTGTGTCTGACTCTTGCAGTCCCACGAGGCTCTTCTGTATGCACTTGTGGTCTCACCCTTACCTGAGTGAGTGCATGCTCAGTTGCTAAGTCATGCACCACTCTCTGAGCCCTCATGGACTGTAGCCTTCCAGGCTCCTCTGACCATGGGAATTTTCCTAAGAATACTGGAGCAGGTTGCCATTTCCTTCTCCGGGCAATCTTCTTGACTCAGGGATCAAACACGCATCTTCTGCATTGGCAGGTGTATTCTTTAACACTGAGCTACCTGGAAAGCACCTCAGATTGTTTGATTCTGGATTAAAGTGAGAAATGTAAGATGCCTGATACCAGAATAGAACCCATCGAGAAACAGAACGTAATCTTTTATAATTGTTTAACAATCACAGTATTAATTGAAATTGCTTCCTGGGGTTAAAAAAAACACATTGGCTTTTAAAAGAGGATTTATTCTGGAGGATAAATATACAGTAGCATTTAAACTGAAGTTTTAGTAATAGAAGAGTTTCTGGAGACAGGTTTTTGTCTTTTCTTTGTGTTAATCTTTTTTTTTTTTTTTTTTACAAATAAGAAACAACCAATTGAAGAGGACTGAGTAGTTTAATAAACAACAACAACAACAACAAAAACAAAGGATAGATCTATAACTTCAGTTCAGCTCAGGAGCTCAGTCATGTCCGACACTTTGCAACCTTGTGAAGCATAGCACGCTAGGCCTCCCTGTCCATCATCAACTCCCGGAGTTCACTCAAACTCATGTCCATTGAGTCAGTGATGCCATCCAGCCATCTCATCCTCAGTCATCCCCTTCTCCTCCTGCCCCCAATCCCTCCCAGCATCAGAGCCTTTTCCAATGAGTCAACTCTTCACATGAGGTGGCCGAAGTACTGGAGTTTCAGCTTTAGCATCAGTCCTTCCAAAGAAATCCCAGGGCTGATCTCCTTCAGAATGGACTTGTTGGATCTCCTTGCAGTCCAAAGGACTCTCAAGAGTCTTCTCCAACACCACAGTTCAAAAGCATCAATTCTTTGGCAATCAGCTTTCTTCACAGTCCAACTCTCACTGCCATACATGACCACTGGTAAAACCATAGCCTTGACTAGATGGACCTTTGTTGGCAAAGTAATGTCTCTGCTTTTGAATATGCTATCTAGGTTGGTCATAACTCTCCTTCCAAGGAGTAAGCATCTTTTGATTTCATGGCTGCAATCACCATCTGCAGTGATTTTGGAGCACCAAAAATAAAGTCTGACACTGTTTCCACTGTTTCCCCATCTATCTGCCATGAAGTGATGGGACCAGATGCCATGATCTTCGTTTTCTGAAGGTGGAGCTTTAAGCCAACATTTTCACTCTCCTCTTTCACTTTCATTAAGAGGCTTTGTAGTTCCTCTTCACTTTATACTATAAGGGTGGTGTCATCTGCATATCTGAGGTTATTGGTATTTCTCCCGGCAATCTTGATTCCAGCTTGTGCTTCTTCCAGCCCAGCGTTTCTCATGATGTACTCTGCATAGAAGTTAAATAAGCAGGGTGACAATACACAGCCTTGACGTACTCCTTTTCCTATTTGAAACCAGTCTGTTGTTCCATGTCCAGTTCTAACTGTTGCTTCCTGACTTATGTACAGATTTCTCAAGAGGCAGGTCAGGTGGTCTGGTATTCCCATCTCTTTCAGAATTTTCCACAGTTTGTTGTGATCCACACTGTCAAAGGCTTTGGCATTGTCAATAAATCAGAAATAGATGTTTTTCTGGAACTCTCTTGCTTTTTGATGATCCAGTGGACCTGTCTCTTATACACATCTCTGTAATATACTGTTGAGTGGAAAAAAAAGAGCAAGTTGAAGAAAGTAACATGCACAGTCTCTTTCCATTGTCATTTTAAATTTTATATCTGTGCATATTGACAAAGTATCTGGAAGAAAACAAATTTACAATGAATTCTGAAGAAGCCTTAGAGAGTGAATTTAATTTTTGACCTTATGTATACATTCAGAAAATGAAGATCATAGCATCTGGTCCCATCACTTCATGGGAAATAGATGGGGAAATAGTGGAAAAAGTAGACTTTTTTTTTTTGAGCTCCAGAATCACTGCAGATGGTGACTGCAGCCATGAAATTAAAAGCCGCTTACTCCTTGGAAGAAAAGTTATGACCAACCTAGATAGCATATTCAAAATCAGAGACATTACTTTGTCGACTAAGGTCTGTCTAGTCAAGGCTATGGTTTTTCCTGTGGTCATGTATGGATGTGAGAGCTGGACTGTGAAGAAGGCTGAGCGCCGAAGAATTGATGCTTTTGAACTGTGGTGTTGGAGAAGACTCTTGAGAGTCCCTTGGACTGCAAGGAGATTCAACCAGTCCATTCTGAAGGAGATCAGCCCTGGGATTTCTTTGGAAGGAATGATGCTAAAGCTGAAACTCCAGTACTTTGGCCACCTCATGTGAAGAGTTGACTCATTGGAAAAGACTCTGATGCTGGGAGGGATTGGGGGCAGGAGGAGAAGGGGACGACCAAGGATGAGATGGCTGGATGGCATCACAGACTCGAGGGATGTGAGTCTGAGTGAACTCCGGGAGTTGGAGATGGACAGGGAGGCCTGGCGTGCTGCGATTCATGAGGTCACAAAGAGTCGGACACGACTGAGCAACTGAACTGAACTGCACTGATATATGTATATACCAGACACACACACATATATGTACCAGAACTTCTTGGAGCACCTTTCTTATGTATTGCCACTTCCAGCCCTAGAGATCTCTAGAGAACCACTCTAGTAGTATGTCTAGAGAGACATGCATGAGGTACTGCAGCAATTTTAAGTAGTTAGAATTGCTTGTTTAAAAAAGAGAAATAAGCATATATATCAGCAAAATGATTATACTCCAACATATTATATCCTTTTTCTGAGAGTTGGACATGGCTGAGTGACTGAACTGAACTGAACTGAACCACACATATCCACAATATTCTAATAAAACAGGTGGAACAAAGCTTTGGGATATGATAGATCTCTTTTTGGCCTGGATAGTGCTGATGGTTTCATGGGTTTGTATGTGAACAGCTTTTTACACACATCAATTATACCTCAATCTTGCCTGGAAAATCCCATGGACAGAGGAGCCTGGTGAGCTGCAGTCCATGGGATCATGAAGATTTGGACACGACTGAGCAACTTCACTTTCACTTTTCACTTTCATGCATTGGAGAAGGAAATGGCAACCTACTCCGGTGTTCTTGCTTGGAGAATCCCAGGGATGGTGGAGCCTAGAGGGCTGCTGTCTATGGGGGTCACACAGAGTCAGACACGACTGAAGTGACTTAGCAGCAGCAGCAGCAAAGTGGTCTGAAAAAAATCATACCATGAAGGTAACTGCTTTCCACATAATGCACTGTAAAAGAATAAATAATATGAAAACTCTTAACCAAGCTTAATCTAGCCTGTCTTTCCAAATCAGTCAAGCCTTTCCAAAATGATGTGCCAGCAAACAAGCAGGATGGCATCAAAGACCCCACATTAACCACTGTTATCCAGTATTGACATCACCCTGAGGTTGCTCAGCCCAAGGTGACCTGGGGCTTGAGTTATCCCATTCACTGCTGCACTGCAAAACCCAGACAGTGCACTCAAGACACATCAATGAATGAGCGGATTTAAGAATGAATATAGCCCAGGGAAGGGGAGAATTGCATAAATCCCACAGAAAGCCAAGAGAAGGACCATGCAGGTGAGTGGTGAAGGCTTATACAGGGAAACTTTTCTTCATATAAATCTATATTTCAAAACATCTGTACCTCAGGGAGATAGTCTACATGATGTACAACACCCATGATGAGATGGAAACTAGGGCAGGCCCAACCTTAATTTCCATGATGACTCAGCTACATAGTAGCTGGAGAATTTGCTTTGGGAGAATCCACTTTGGGCAGGAGAATCAACCTCTCTGAACCTGTGTATTCATCTGTACAACACGAACGACTCTTACTTCAAGGGAAGCTGAGAGTGAGAGATGAAACATGACCAAACTCTGAACTTAACTATTATTTCCCCTTCATCTCATTTTCTTATATTTTTCTTGCAACATTTCCTTCCCTGCCTCCCAGTACCTGGATCATGAAACATTTTCATTGTTATTGAAAATATCATTGTGTTCCATCCCCTCTAGGATCACTCACCCATCGTGTGAATTTAGACAAGTTGCTTAGTTCCTTTAGGCTGTTTCTTCATCTTTAAAATGGGAGAAGCGATACTACCTGTATCACAGAGTTTTAGGGATGAAATGAGGTAATTAACAAAGGCACTTAGAAGAGTTTTGAGATTTAGTAAACATTCCATAAACCTAAGCATCATTGTTGTTAAGATCAAGTATACTGTAAAGAGGGTGAATAATTTTGTTAAAAGTAATTTTGGGAAGTACCAGATAGCTGATAAACAAAGATTAGGAATCACCATGAGCTTCCCTGATGCCTCAGATGGTAAACAATCTGCTTGCAATACAGGAAACCTGGTTTTGATCCTGGGGTCAGAAAGATCCCCTGGAGAAGGAAATGGTAACCCACTCTAGTATTCTTGCCTGGGAAATCCTATGGACAGAGGAGCCTGGTGGGCTGCAGTCCATGGGGTCACAAAGAATTGGACTGAACTTACTGACTGAACACAAGCATGACAAATCAACATATTTTGCATAAATCTATATCTCAGGTCTAGGAGGAAGCTCAAAAAAGCATCTTTCTAAACAATCACCACCATAGACTCTTCTCGGGAAAAGACCAATATGTGTCTAGTTATCTAACTAATATGCCCTATTTCTAATATACAACAAGCATCCTTATTTTGATGTAATTCACAGTGCTATTTCTTAGCTGTGTGAGCTTGGAGACTTTATTTTACCTCTCTGAACCTTTTCATAAAATTGAGCTGTGATCATGTAACATCACAGATAGACCATGATGTGAAGTAGTTCAGTAAATAGAAACCACGTACCAACTTCTGGTTGAATAACTGCTGATTTCCTTACTATGCCACCCTGACCTGGACTCCTAGTTCTGGAGAAGTTAGTTGTAAGACTGCCCACCAAGTTAGTGAGATAGTCAGGGGCCATGGGAACCCCTCCCATAAAAGCATGTTCATTAGGGTCCATTGCCAACCTCTTTCATCTTTATCTCCCTTTGAAAATTATGGTTACTGTATTAGTCAGGAAAACAGATCCCACTCCAAGTATGTACAACAGGAGGAATTTAATTCAGGAGGTTGGTAACTCACTCGGTAACTGGCAGCTGGGAGACCAGAAGGAGACTGGGGGAAAATGCAGAGATTGACCACAGCAGTAGGTAGGCAGACCAGGGGCAGAGGTGAG
Organism: Madoqua kirkii; assembly: GCA_006408675.1. NCBI lineage: Eukaryota > Metazoa > Chordata > Mammalia > Artiodactyla > Bovidae > Madoqua > Madoqua kirkii. The sequence goes on from SJYC01069764.1 coordinate 39,316, forward strand.
GCCACCACAGGCCAAGGATGTGTGGCAGGAAAAACACCCCAGCTGTGTCCTTCTCACTCTCTCGTCTCCTGCATGGACGGCATGAGGTCAGGAACCAGCTGAGCTAGGAGGACCTGCAGTCCAGGGAGGAAGCCAACGATGCAGACAGAGAGCAGGACGCGGCAGCCCCTCCAGTATTCTTTCCTGGAGAATCCCATGGACAGAGGAGCATGGTGGGCTACAGTCCATGGGTGGTAAAGAGTTGGACACGGCTGACCTAGCACGTGACCTAGCACACGTGGCAGGAAAAGACTACTGGGATCTTTTTGAACTGAATCTCTCAGTTCAAATGTGGATTTCCCCGAATGTTTACATTAAGTGTAACTTAAAAAAAAAACAAACCTCCAGAACATTCTTTCCTGACTCCTAAAGTAGCATCAACAAAACACTCACTCAGTCTTTATATCAGAAGGGCAGTTAGAGAAGAGAAAAGTATATAAAAAATGATTTCCAGTGGTCATGTGTTTCTCCAGTAGTTTCCAGAGTATTTTCAAGTAGTTTCAGTTATTCTATTTAAAAAAAAAAAACAACAAAAAACATAGGTAGGTTTAGATTTGTGCAAAGTCAACTCTTTTCAAAAGTAAGTCCCCTGCTTCTTGTAAAGTCTGGTAATCTGCTATTTCTTTGCCGCTCACCATGTCTTTATCAATTCAGTATTTATTGTCTTTAGCTTCGTGTGATGAGCAAATATGAATAAGATGCTTGTTTCTTTAAAGATCATATGCTTTACTTGGAAAATAATGCAGGCAAAGGGAACATAATTTACAACATAAATTATAGCAAGAGAGAAATGAGGTGTTACAGGGGAGGGCTGCACTCCGTAGTCTGGAATTTGAATTGGGTTTTGGCTTTTACTGTTGTTTTGACCTTTTGAGCTGAAGCCACTGGAAAGTGGCTGTCATTGGTGGGGGTTATCAGGCAAGATTTTGGTTTGATAGGCTAAGCACTGGGTGAAAATATCTCTTAACAAAATTTTCACTGCCTTTCTAAAATTCCAAATTAGAGATTTATTTCCAGCAATCATTGCCCTCTTCTCCCCCACCCCACACACAGCACCTGTCTGGTACCACTCCACTCTGGTGCCAGAGTAATTGATCCCAGTGGTAACAGCATCCTTGCAGAGGATACTAAATTGATAAAGGCATGGTTAACTGTGAAGGAACAGCAGATTGCAGAAATTTACAAAACCAGCAGGGAACTAGCTTTTGGAAAGGTTGACTTTGCACAAATCTAAAACCACTTTAAAAAGTGCTGGGCTATTTACAATAGCTAGGATATGGAAGAAACCTAGATGTCCATCAGCAGATGAATGGGTAAGGAAGTTATGGTACATATATACAATGGAATATTACTCAGCTATATAAAGGAACACATTTGAGTTCGTTCTAATGAAATGGATGAACCTCGAGCCTATTATACAGAGTGAAGTCAGAAAGAGAAAGATAAACATCGTACATTAATGCATATATATGGATTCTAGATGGCTGCATATATACGGTGATGGACAGGGAGGCCTGGCATGCTGCAGTCCATGGGGTTGCAAAGAGTCGAACACAACTGAGCGACTGAACTGAACTGATGGATTCTAGAAAGATAATACTAATGATACTATGTTCAGGGCAGCAAAGGAGCCACAGACATTTCTCTCAGTGGGAGAAGGCAAGGGTGGGATGATTTGCGAGAATAACACTGAAACATATACAATCATATGTAAAACAGATGGCCAGAGGGAGTTTGACGTGTGACGCAGGGCACCCAAAGCCAGTCCTCTGTGGTGATGTGGAGAAATGGGGTGAGGAGGGAGATGAGAGGGGGGGTATTTCCATAAAGATGAGAATTCTTATGTGGTTTATTTTTTGTATGGAAGAAAAGAAAACTAAGAAAATGATTTGCTATAGTTCCTGTTAAAATTCTAATGAATTTTTCACAGAAATAGAAAACAAATCCTAAAATTCAGATGTGACCATAAAAGACCTTTAATAGTCAAAGCAATTTTGAGCAAGAAAAACAAATCCTGAGGTCATTACCCTTCATGATTTCAAATTATATTACAATGCCAGGAATCAGAATGGTATGGTACTGGGTAAATAGAGACACATAGATCAGTGAAATAGAATAGAGAGCCCAGACATAAATTTTTGCATATATGATCAACTAATCTCAACATGGGATTGAGGGCAGGAGGAGAAGGGGACGACAGAGGATGAGATGGTTGGATGGCATCACTGACTCAATGGATGTGAGTCTGCGTGAACCCGGGAGTTGGTGATGGACAGGGAGGCCTGGCGTGCTGCGATTCATGGGGTCGCAAAGAGTCGGACATGACTGAGCGACTGAGCTGAAGTGTATTATAAAATAATGGGCTTCCCTAGTGCTTCAGTAGTAAAGAATCCGCCTATCACCGCAGGAGATGTAGGAGACATAAGAGGTCTGGGTTCCATCTCTGGGTCAGAAAGATCCCCTGGAGGAGGAAATGGCGACCCACTCCAGTATTCTTGCCTGGAAAATCCCATGGACAGAGGGGCCTGGCGTACTTCAATCCATGGGGCTGCAAAAGAGTCAGACACAGCTTAGCGACTAAACTACTACCACCACCATTATAAAATAATAACACATCCATGATCAACCAAAAATATTCAAGTGTGATCACAGGAATTTCCTGGCAATTTCTTTCCTGGGCCTGGATGGGACACATGGATTAGGGTTGGCGCCACTTCTCTCGGCATGAAATGGGAACACTTCTCTTGGATTCAGAACAGGAAAGTTCCATCCTGAGAAACTGGGTATTAGTACCCGGTGGACCTGCCAAATGTAAGCCACTATTTCATGGAACTCCGCAGGCTGCAGTCCTGGAAACAAATACATTTTTCCTGACTGTGTTTCCAGATTGGCTGGGTTGACTCACTTGTGCTCTCCTGAAGATAACTTGGGTGCCCTCCGAAGATTTCTGATGTCCACCCCACAGGTGTTAGAACACTCTTGTTAGACATTACAACGTTGACAAGCAAAATCTGAGTTTCTCATGCACTGTTCTAACATGAGGGTGGAGTGAGTCGGGTATTCTCTAGCCCAGGAGAAGGACAAGTATTTAGTCTTTCTAGAATTTTCCTTGCTCCGTCTTCTTCCCCACTTATTCCCACTTGTGAAGTCTGGGATAAGAGGAGAAAGGACTAGAGAAAAAATTATTTTGATTCAGCTGGCGCTATTTAAAAAGCATTCTCTTGGCTCCAAAAGAGACTCTTCCTCTCTGGGAAACAGTGTGGTTGTGCGGAGACAGCCCTGACAGCCATCGCTCATGACTCGGCCGATGTCTCCCGCACAGCACCTGCCTGCTGAGAGTCTGCCACCCCGGGCCCTGGGCTGGGTCCATGGCTGCTGCCTTCCCAAGGTGTAGACAGAGGCGGACCCCACTGCAGCCGTCTCACCTGGGCTCTCCACGGCTGTGCCAGCCAGCTTCCCACCTTCAGACTCATCCAGGTGAGCAGCGGCGCCGCTCTCTGCCTCCAGACATGGGGCGTGGACACAAGTTCCGCTCCTCACTTGTTTCCTCAAAGCTGCATTTGAAAAGATAAGTTCTGATAATCTGTGGCTTGGTCAGCATCCAGCCAGGCAGAGAAAACGCCCTCCCTTTCAGCAAGCACCCCTCTCTCAGCCCTCTCTTGGCTGGAGGGGCCACATGGGCCATGGGGGAAAAGAATGCTGCTTGTCTCCAGCTTCAAGAGAGTTTCTTCCTTTCAGCCTTGGTCTTCTAAGGACGGCTGTTAAGGAGGTAGGTCCTGAGGACAGGCTGGCCATCTCTGAAGCACTCTTTGGAGGATGTTCCCGTACCTGTCTTTAGAATATGGGGCAGCATGATTCATTATTCTCAGCTACAAAACACTGAAGAACTTTCAGGACAGTGAGGAAGCTCCCACTCTCCATTCAGTTACCAGTGTACAATTTTTCCATCTTGGTTTCCAGATGGCTCGGAGGCTCAGCAGCTCTGTGTCGAGCCCTGGAGGCATCTCTTGCTGAAGGCAGAAACCTACTCTCTCTTCTTGTTCTTCCTGCAGCCCAGTGTCTCCATTTGATGGTTTCAGTCTGCTGTATCATGATCCTGTGTTGAAGCAAAGTAGGATTTAAATAAATCCATACATAAGACCATTCAATGTCAGTTGCTGACTTTATAAAGTATGAAAAAGAAGGGAGATATTACCTTCTCCACTTTATCGGTGGAGAATAGGAGATAAAATTGGTTTAGATGAGTTTTTCAAGGTCACTGAGCTAGTGACCGGCCTTCCGAAACACTCACTCCTTCTGACTGTGGCGCATGCTCCCTGAATATCGTATTATAATGGAATGACAGATGGGACACTCCCTTGACGATGTACCAGACTCAGCTTGGGCAGGCACTGCTGTGGAATTTGTCATTCGGGCTTATTTCAGAAGAACTTGTGTGTGTTAGTTGCTCAGTCATGTCTGATTCTTTGCGACCCCATGGATTGTAGCCTGGCAGGCCCCTCTGTCCAGGAATTCTTCAGGCAAGAATACTGGAGTGAGTAGTCATTCCTTTCTCCAGAGGATCTTCCGGGCCCAGGGAATGGACCTTCATCTCTTGCATTGCAGGTGGATTCTTGACCCTCTGAGCCACCAGGGAGGCCCTTCAGAGTAGCTTCAGTTCAGTTCAGTCTCCTCAGTCTTGTCCAACTCCTTGCAACCCCATGAATAGCAGCACGCCAGGCCTCCCTGTCCATCACCAACTCCCAGAGTTCACTCAGACTCGTCCATTGAGTCAGTGATGCCATCCAGCCATCTCATCCTCTGTCATCCCCTTCTCCTCCTGCCCCCAATCCCTCCCAGCATTGGAGTCTTTTCCAATGAGTCAACTCTTCGCATGAGGTGGTCAAAGTACTGGAGTTTCAGCTTTAGCATCATTCCTTCCAAAGAAATCCCAGGGTTGATCTTCTTCAGAATGGACTGTTTGGATCTCCTTGCAGTCCAAGGGACTCTCAAGAGTCTTCTCCAACACCACACTTCAAAAACATCAATTCTTTGGTGCTCAGCCTTCTTCACAGTCCAACTCTCACATCTGTACATGACCACTGGAAAAACCATAGCCTTGACTAGCTTCAGTTCAGTTCAGTCGCTCAGTCGGACACTAGCTTAAATCTCCTTAAAAGCAGGATGTAGCTTTCCTGTTGTAAACTTCACCAAAGACGTACCTGAATCAATGATCAGTCTCTCTGGAAGCCCATGGCCCTTTGACCCTCCTAAGAGAGGGGAGGAGCTTTGGGCAGAGCTTCTCAAATGAAATGCTCCAAGCCTCATAGTGCACGTGGGCTCACTGCTGGGAACACTCCCCAGATGCTGCATGGTGAACAAGAGCGGTTATTTTTATTGTCACAGACTCTGTGATGAGGAGAGACAACTGGAAGCAATTCCATAGTCATGAAAAGCCTGCCTACTTTTGCATATATTTGATAGAAGTTGAAAACTGGGGTAAGATAGAATGTGTTTCTTGTCTTCTAGTTATTTCAGCAAGAAGGTAAGAATAGATTTTATCCGATTCTCTGAAAAGAGAACAAGTTATACTTGATTTACAAAAAAGAAAAAAAGAGAGAGAGAGAGTTAAAAATCAGCACCAGCTGCTCACAATGGTTGCATAAACTAAACTTAAAAAGTAAATATAAGTGAGTTTTCAGACTGTCTGGGAAGGTGGGAAGGACGTTACTGTGGGAATCAGGAAACCCATGTTTTAATACAGCTTCTCCCACTAACAGATGATGCTTTAAACTAAATTGCTTTGAGACAGAAATTCTCATCTGTAAAGTGAGGGAAAAGAACCAGGTCAGAGATGCTTCACTTTCTCTAAAATGTTTTTATTTGGGAGATTCCCCAGCAGCCCAAAAGTTAAGAGTCTTTGCTTCTACTGCAGGGAGCGCAGATCTGATCCCTGGTGTGGTAACCAAGATCTCACGTGCAGTGTGGTCAAAACAAACAAGAGAGTAAAAACTTTTATTTGAAAAAATTCCAGAAAAGTTGCAATAGCAGTATGTACTCTGAGCTACGGAGTCTAATTCTTCTAGATTCACTGACTGTGTCTGCTTGTTTCTCTCCTTTACATACTAATGAAGATGACAGTTATAATGATACGTAATTATTAACATTTGACAAACCCTTTGAGGGTCAGCTGGAGACACTGCACCCTTTTAGGCCCAAGGAAATACTTCTCTTGTCAACCACTTCCAAAACCAACATGTGGTTATCAAGGTCAGAAGATCTACACTGACTCCAGAGTGCTGTATAATTTGACAATCCATTCACGATGCGCACGTAAACATCCCAACGATGCGTACGTAAACGTCCCAACGATGCAGGTTGCAGCGATGTTCCTTCGGTTTAGCTGATCATGCTTGCTTGGTCTCCTTTGCTCTGGGGCATTTTCTCCTACTTCTTCGTCTTCTGTGATTCTGACCTTTCTGAGTTGTAGTGCTGAGGCTTGGGGTTCGCCTGAGACCCTCACATTCAGATCTGAGCTGTGCGCTTCAGGCCAGCAGACCCTGGCCAGCAGACCCTGGTGCCCCGCTCTGGAGGCCGAGGCCAGAAGCCCAACATGTTTTGGTGGTGGTGATGTCCACTTGGATGGGCTGGTTGAAGAGTGTTCCCTGGGTTCCTCCACTGCAGTGACCCCTTTTTCTTTACTGTAAGTCACATATAACCTCTGTGGAGACACTTGGAGGCTGAGCATACATCCTCTTTCCTCATCAAGCTTTCATCAATGACTTCAGCTCCCTTTAAAAATCTTGTCTGAAGGAATTAGTACAGAGGTAGCTGCAAATCGCTGTTTTTCTCTCCCTCTTTCTACGTTTGCATGTTGCTTGCAGCTTTAGGTAGAGGTTCATTCTGACCCACTTAGCTGTTTTCTGTCTATTTTGTGTCTCTGCGGACTTGTGGTTGAAACATTTTTTGGACACAGACTCTGAGATAATGACCTCGATGGGCCATCTCCCTAGAAAAACATGCACAGACAAACCACCATCAAAGTACGTATTTTTCAGATGTTAACGGAACCTTGCAGTCTGTTCATGGCCCAAACCTAAGATAACTTATGGAGACTTATATAAGGACACTTCTGGCTCTAAAATGACACTGAATCTGGGTCTCCTGCTTTGTTGGCAGATTCTTTACCATCTGAGCCACTAGGGAAGCTTCAAGAATACTGGAGTGGGTAGCCATTCCCTTCTCCAAGGGATCTTACGAACCCAGGAATCAAACTGGGGTCTCCCACATTTCAGGCAGATTCCTTACCGTCTGGGCCAGCAGAGAAGCCCCAATACTTCTGCACCTGTTAAAATTATTTGTGAGGAATCAGATGGTAATTCTACTAAAATGAGTGTGACAGGCGCTTTCATATCTTCTCAATTAGCCAACAATTTCTAGGAAAACAAGTTATTGCAGTTTCTTTTAGGAATGACACTACACAAGTGCTTTTGAGCTCAGTCTTAAAACCATGTAGTGTCCCTTTAACACTCAGGAAGTGAGTCAACCCTCCCCTTGGCTCCTTTCTTCAACCTGTGGGTGCTTGGTGCTTGGAGGATGACACTGACTCTGTTGATTTTGCGAGGCTCATCACGAGTTCAGCGTAGCTTCAAGTCACATCTCAGCTCAGCCTGTTTCCTGGAGAGAATGGCAGGAAGAGGTGCCCCACCAGTGGTTCTGCAAAGCATCAGTGAAAACAAAAGTCACTCAGTCTCGTCTGACTCTTTGAGACCCCACAGACTACACAATCCATGGCATTCTCCAGGCCAGAACACTGGAGTGGGTAGCCTTTCCCTTCTCCAGGGGATCTTCCCAACCCAGGGATAGAACCCAGGTCTCCTGTGGGTGGATTCTTTACCATCTGACCTATCAGGGAAGCCCCCAAAGCATTAGACCTTACCCTAAAGGAGGGGAAACATTGTCAGTGCTGGAACTGATCAGTTTGTGTTTTGGACTCTGAAACAAACAGACCAGAGTTCCAGACCCAGATCTGTCACGCAGACTTGAAACTGCTATTAGTCAATCTTAAATCTCAGAGGCTCAGTCCAGACGGTAATCAGCTCCCTGCCCTGGGCGGTGACCCAGAGCCTCTCTTGATGGATGGCGGCCCTAGGACCACAGTTGCTCTGGATCTGGGGCCTCGTGCTGTGGCTGGAACTGTACGTACTGTCTCGGCCACTCAGTCAGACACTGGTCACTTGGGAAGATGGGCTTTGCCTTTGTTCCTGGTTTGTTCTCTTGTCCCTGCCCAGGTCATCCTGGACTCACAGTGAATAAGCCAAGGTCAGGGCCTTAGCCCTTGGAATTCAGCACCTCTCAGCTCTAACTAGAGAAAAAATTATTTTGATTCAGCTGGCGCTATTTAAAAAGCATTCTCTTGGCTCCAAAAGAGACTCTTCCTCTCTGGGAAACAGTGTGGTTGTGCGGAGACAGCCCTGACAGCCATCGCTCATGACTCGGCCGATGTCTCCCGCACAGCACCTGCCTGCTGAGAGTCTGCCACCCCGGGCCCTGGGCTGGGTCCATGGCTGCTGCCTTCCCAAGGTGTAGACAGAGGCGGACCCCACTGCAGCCGTCTCACCTGGGCTCTCCACGGCTGTGCCAGCCAGCTTCCCACCTTCAGACTCATCCAGGTGAGCAGCAGGCGCCGCTCTCTGCCTCCAGACATGGGGCGTGGACACAAGTTCCGCTCCTCACTTGTTTCCTCAAAGCTGCATTTGAAAAGATAAGTTCTGATAATCTGTGGCTTGGTCAGCATCCAGCCAGGCAGAGAAAACGCCCTCCCTTTCAGCAAGCACCCCTCTCTCAGCCCTCTCTTGGCTGGAGGGGCCACATGGGCCATGGGGGAAAAGAATGCTGCTTGTCTCCAGCTTCAAGAGAGTTTCTTCCTTTCAGCCTTGGTCTTCTAAGGACGGCTGTTAAGGAGGTAGGTCCTGAGGACAGGCTGGCCATCTCTGAAGCACTCTTTGGAGGATGTTCCCGTACCTGTCTTTAGAATATGGGGCAGCATGATTCATTATTCTCAGCTACAAAACACTGAAGAACTTTCAGGACAGTGAGGAAGCTCCCACTCTCCATTCAGTTACCAGTGTACAATTTTTCCATCTTGGTTTCCAGATGGCTCGGAGGCTCAGCAGCTCTGTGTCGAGCCCTGGAGGCATCTCTTGCTGAAGGCAGAAACCTACTCTCTCTTCTTGTTCTTCCTGCAGCCCAGTGTCTCCATTTGATGGTTTCAGTCTGCTGTATCATGATCCTGTGTTGAAGCAAAGTAGGATTTAAATAAATCCATACATAAGACCATTCAATGTCAGTTGCTGACTTTATAAAGTATGAAAAAGAAGGGAGATATTACCTTCTCCACTTTATCGGTGGAGAATAGGAGATAAAATTGGTTTAGATGAGTTTTTCAAGGTCACTGAGCTAGTGACCGGCCTTCCGAAACACTCACTCCTTCTGACTGTGGCGCATGCTCCCTGAATATCGTATTATAATGGAATGACAGATGGGACACTCCCTTGACGATGTACCAGACTCAGCTTGGGCAGGCACTGCTGTGGAATTTGTCATTCGGGCTTATTTCAGAAGAACTTGTGTGTGTTAGTTGCTCAGTCATGTCTGATTCTTTGCGACCCCATGGATTGTAGCCTGGCAGGCCCCTCTGTCCATGGAATTCTTCAGGCAAGAATACTGGAGTGAGTAGTCATTCCTTTCTCCAGAGGATCTTCCGGGCCCAGGGAATGGACCTTCATCTCTTGCATTGCAGGTGGATTCTTGACCCTCTGAGCCACCAGGGAGGCCCTTCAGAGTAGCTTCAGTTCAGTTCAGTCTCCTCAGTCTTGTCCAACTCCTTGCAACCCCATGAATAGCAGCACGCCAGGCCTCCCTGTCCATCACCAACTCCCAGAGTTCACTCAGACTCGTCCATTGAGTCAGTGATGCCATCCAGCCATCTCATCCTCTGTCATCCCCTTCTCCTCCTGCCCCCAATCCCTCCCAGCATTGGAGTCTTTTCCAATGAGTCAACTCTTCGCATGAGGTGGTCAAAGTACTGGAGTTTCAGCTTTAGCATCATTCCTTCCAAAGAAATCCCAGGGTTGATCTTCTTCAGAATGGACTGTTTGGATCTCCTTGCAGTCCAAGGGACTCTCAAGAGTCTTCTCCAACACCACACTTCAAAAACATCAATTCTTTGGTGCTCAGCCTTCTTCACAGTCCAACTCTCACATCTGTACATGACCACTGGAAAAACCATAGCCTTGACTAGCTTCAGTTCAGTTCAGTCGCTCAGTCGGACACTAGCTTAAATCTCCTTAAAAGCAGGATGTAGCTTTCCTGTTGTAAACTTCACCAAAGACGTACCTGAATCAATGATCAGTCTCTCTGGAAGCCCATGGCCCTTTGACCCTCCTAAGAGAGGGGAGGAGCTTTGGGCAGAGCTTCTCAAATGAAATGCTCCAAGCCTCATAGTGCACGTGGGCTCACTGCTGGGAACACTCCCCAGATGCTGCATGGTGAACAAGAGCGGTTATTTTTATTGTCACAGACTCTGTGATGAGGAGAGACAACTGGAAGCAATTCCATAGTCATGAAAAGCCTGCCTACTTTTGCATATATTTGATAGAAGTTGAAAACTGGGGTAAGATAGAATGTGTTTCTTGTCTTCTAGTTATTTCAGCAAGAAGGTAAGAATAGATTTTATCCGATTCTCTGAAAAGAGAACAAGTTATACTTGATTTACAAAAAAGAAAAAAAGAGAGAGAGAGAGTTAAAAATCAGCACCAGCTGCTCACAATGGTTGCATAAACTAAACTTAAAAAGTAAATATAAGTGAGTTTTCAGACTGTCTGGGAAGGTGGGAAGGACGTTACTGTGGGAATCAGGAAACCCATGTTTTAATACAGCTTCTCCCACTAACAGATGATGCTTTAAACTAATTGCTTTGAGACAGAAATTCTCATCTGTAAAGTGAGGGAAAAGAACCAGGTCAGAGATGCTTCACTTTCTCTAAAATGTTTTTATTTGGGAGATTCCCCAGCAGCCCAAAAGTTAAGAGTCTTTGCTTCTACTGCAGGGAGCGCAGATCTGATCCCTGGTGTGGTAACCAAGATCTCACGTGCAGTGTGGTCAAAACAAACAAGAGAGTAAAAACTTTTATTTGAAAAAATTCCAGAAAAGTTGCAATAGCAGTATGTACTCTGAGCTACGGAGTCTAATTCTTCTAGATTCACTGACTGTGTCTGCTTGTTTCTCTCCTTTACATACTAATGAAGATGACAGTTATAATGATACGTAATTATTAACATTTGACAAACCCTTTGAGGGTCAGCTGGAGACACTGCACCCTTTTAGGCCCAAGGAAATACTTCTCTTGTCAACCACTTCCAAAACCAACATGTGGTTATCAAGGTCAGAAGATCTACACTGACTCCAGAGTGCTGTATAATTTGACAATCCATTCACGATGCGCACGTAAACATCCCAACGATGCGTACGTAAACGTCCCAACGATGCAGGTTGCAGCGATGTTCCTTCGGTTTAGCTGATCATGCTTGCTTGGTCTCCTTTGCTCTGGGGCATTTTCTCCTACTTCTTCGTCTTCTGTGATTCTGACCTTTCTGAGTTGTAGTGCTGAGGCTTGGGGTTCGCCTGAGACCCTCACATTCAGATCTGAGCTGTGCGCTTCAGGCCAGCAGACCCTGGCCAGCAGACCCTGGTGCCCCGCTCTGGAGGCCGAGGCCAGAAGCCCAACATGTTTTGGTGGTGGTGATGTCCACTTGGATGGGCTGGTTGAAGAGTGTTCCCTGGGTTCCTCCACTGCAGTGACCCCTTTTTCTTTACTGTAAGTCACATATAACCTCTGTGGAGACACTTGGAGGCTGAGCATACATCCTCTTTCCTCATCAAGCTTTCATCAATGACTTCAGCTCCCTTTAAAAATCTTGTCTGAAGGAATTATACAGAGGTAGCTGCAAATCGCTGTTTTTCTCTCCCTCTTTCTACGTTTGCATGTTGCTTGCAGCTTTAGGTAGAGGTTCATTCTGACCCACTTAGCTGTTTTCTGTCTATTTTGTGTCTCTGCGGACTTGTGGTTGAAACATTTTTTGGACACAGACTCTGAGATAATGACCTCGATGGGCCATCTCCCTAGAAAAACATGCACAGACAAACCACCATCAAAGTACGTATTTTTCAGATGTTAACGGAACCTTGCAGTCTGTTCATGGCCCAAACCTAAGATAACTTATGGAGACTTATATAAGGACACTTCTGGCTCTAAAATGACACTGAATCTGGGTCTCCTGCTTTGTTGGCAGATTCTTTACCATCTGAGCCACTAGGGAAGCTTCAAGAATACTGGAGTGGGTAGCCATTCCCTTCTCCAAGGGATCTTACGAACCCAGGAATCAAACTGGGGTCTCCCACATTTCAGGCAGATTCCTTACCGTCTGGGCCAGCAGAGAAGCCCCAATACTTCTGCACCTGTTAAAATTATTTGTGAGGAATCAGATGGTAATTCTACTAAAATGAGTGTGACAGGCGCTTTCATATCTTCTCAATTAGCCAACAATTTCTAGGAAAACAAGTTATTGCAGTTTCTTTTAGGAATGACACTACACAAGTGCTTTTGAGCTCAGTCTTAAAACCATGTAGTGTCCCTTTAACACTCAGGAAGTGAGTCAACCCTCCCCTTGGCTCCTTTCTTCAACCTGTGGGTGCTTGGTGCTTGGAGGATGACACTGACTCTGTTGATTTTGCGAGGCTCATCACGAGTTCAGCGTAGCTTCAAGTCACATCTCAGCTCAGCCTGTTTCCTGGAGAGAATGGCAGGAAGAGGTGCCCCACCAGTGGTTCTGCAAAGCATCAGTGAAAACAAAAGTCACTCAGTCTCGTCTGACTCTTTGAGACCCCACAGACTACACAATCCATGGCATTCTCCAGGCCAGAACACTGGAGTGGGTAGCCTTTCCCTTCTCCAGGGGATCTTCCCAACCCAGGGATAGAACCCAGGTCTCCTGTGGGTGGATTCTTTACCATCTGACCTATCAGGGAAGCCCCCAAAGCATTAGACCTTACCCTAAAGGAGGGGAAACATTGTCAGTGCTGGAACTGATCAGTTTGTGTTTTGGACTCTGAAACAAACAGACCAGAGTTCCAGACCCAGATCTGTCACGCAGACTTGAAACTGCTATTAGTCAATCTTAAATCTCAGAGGCTCAGTCCAGACGGTAATCAGCTCCCTGCCCTGGGCGGTGACCCAGAGCCTCTCTTGATGGATGGCGGCCCTAGGACCACAGTTGCTCTGGATCTGGGGCCTCGTGCTGTGGCTGGAACTGTACGTACTGTCTCGGCCACTCAGTCAGACACTGGTCACTTGGGAAGATGGGCTTTGCCTTTGTTCCTGGTTTGTTCTCTTGTCCCTGCCCAGGTCATCCTGGACTCACAGTGAATAAGCCAAGGTCAGGGCCTTAGCCCTTGGAATTCAGCACCTCTCAGCTCTATAGAGCGATAGACAATGATCTGAAGGAAGAGGCTAAATCTGTGCTAAACTGAGGGGTTACAGGTCACCTCTGCCCAGGTTTCCTTGTTCAGTCCTGAGGAGCAGAGGCGGCTGCTCTGGACCAAGGGTCAGAGAGAGCAGCCTTAGTGCCGGGGAAGGGAGAGCTGGGCTGGGAGGAGGTTCGCAGGGCCTTGGAGCCTCAGCCATCCTGCAGTGAGTGCACTCATTCATTCACTGACTCATTCTTGCCTTCCCATCTTTCATCCACAAACATTCACTCAGTGACACAAAGCACAGTTAAGATAAGAAGCACCAGTTCAGTTCTTGTACCAAGAAAAAAAGTGACTGCTTCACTGCTGTGATCCTAAACATCTTGCTGTTATCTTTGAGAAAAGCTCCTGGAAACTTTGGGCTTTCCAGGTGACTCAGTGGTAAAGAATCTGCTCGCCAGTTCCGGAGACACCAGAGATACGGTTTCAACCCTAGGTCAGAAAGATCCTCTAGAAGAAGAAACGGCAACACACTCCAGGATTCTTGTCTGAAAAAGCCCATGGACAGAGGAGCCTGAAGGGCTGTAGTTCATAGGGTTGCAAAAGAATCAGACACAAGTGAGCATGCACGCATGTGCACACACACACACACACACACACACACACACACTTTAGCTTTACCAATGTCAACATACTGGGGACAGGATTTCTAGAAATACCTATCTACTGTTCAGATCATTTATTTCTACTTTTCTCATCTCATGTTTTCCAACAAAGATGATTTTGAATGATCATCTCATTATTCTTCTGATTATAATATCATTATTTTAAGATAAAGAAGCAGTTATTTCTGCTACCCATACTTCCTTGGCAGAAATTCCTTGCTTCTTTGGTAAAGTAAAATGGAGGAAAAAATGGAAAGACTGCAGAGAGACAAAACCAAATGAGAACAACGTGCCTCTAGAGAGAAATGATTTATTCAAGGATCTACCCTTAGGAGCAAACAGAACATTGGGAGTCTAATTGACGTGGCCTAAGCATGAGTGAAAGACTGTTGCTGCAGGCTGTGTGAGCTTAGAAACTGTGGAAGCGAAGTCAAAATTTACCCTCCTCTCAGCAATAATTTTGTTCTCAGTTCCTTCCAATCCTTGAGATGTTAAAAAAAAAAATAACGTCATGTCTGAAAAATTAAGAATCAAAGATCATGATAAATTCTCCAAGAACTGATGCATTTGTAGCAGGTGGGGGAAAAAAAGGAGCTTCTGTTTAAAGAATGATGGAGCGGAGCCTTGGGGTAGACGGTGGAGGTTGGGGGTGTGTGTGCTCAGTTGCTCAGTGTGTCCTACTCTTTGTGACCCCATGGACTGTAGTCCACCAGGCTCCTCTATCCATGGCATTTTCCAGGCAGGAATCCCGGAGTGGGTTGCCATTTCCTCCTCCAGGGGATCTTCCCGACCCAGGGATCGAACCGGAGTCTCCAGCATCTCCTGCATTGCAGGCAGATTACCGCTGAGCCACCAGGGAAGCCTGGGGGATGGGCAGGAGCGGGAAAATGAAAGAACTCTGGACCTGGCTTCAGCACCTGACTTTGTGATTTGCTGATAGTTGGCGCTTCACTGGGGATAAAAGGTCTTCTACTGCGTAGGCTAGCTGCAAAAATCACATGAAGTGATGTAAAAAGTTATATAAACTGTAATGTGATGGGCGAACGCAGCCTATTTTAGGAAGCATTTCTAAGCTGAGGAGAGGCTCCCTGTGATTGCCACGTGGCCTGAAGCCCTGCTTTACAAGAGCACGTGGTAAAGAATCACAGGTTCTCCATAGACACTGACCTTGTGTGAACCAGCTACTGGTCTCGGAAAACAGAACATGTTAAGATGCTTTCTTGAGACAATCAACAGTAAAGAATCTGCCCCAATGCAGGAGACCTGGCTGCGATCCCTGGGTTGGGGAAGATTCCCCTGGAGAAGGAAATAGCAACCCACTCCAGTACTCTTGCCTGGAGAATTCCATGCACGGAGGAGCCTGGCGGGCTACCGTCCGTGGGGTTGCTAAGCATGGGACACAACTCAGTGGCAAACACTTCAGTGATCAGTAAGCACCAATTGAATCCCCACGATGTGTCCGAGTACCAGGCCTGGCCTTGGGGATTCAGAAACCAAAGGCCTTCCTTGAACTGCAGTCTCCCAGTGACTGGGGGAAGAAGACACCCAAAGAGGCAGTTGTGAGGGCCTGAGCAGCGGGGCACAGCCCGGGGTAGAGGCGGGCACGGGAAGCTCTCCTGAGGCAGAGAAGCTGAACCAGGGCAGCGTTTGCTAGAAGAGGAAGATGGTGTGTGCCGAGGGGTGAGGGTGGCCCTGGCGGTGGGGAGAGGGGGGTGCCGGGGTAACCCCGGCACCCCCCTCTCCCCACCGCCAGGGCCACCCTCACCCCTCGGCACACACCATCTTCCTCTTCTAGCAAACGCTGCCCTGGTTCAGCTTCTCTGCCTCAGGAGAGCTTCCCGTGCCCGCCTCTACCCCGGGCTGTGCCCCGCTGCTCAGGCCCTCACAACTGCCTCTTTGGGTGGGCCGTGGGATCAGGGGCTGGGCTGCGGGCCCAGGGGAAAGCGCACGCGCACTAAGCGGGCGGAAATACTCCCCCAGCCCCACTGACTTCCGCTCGCCAGACCCCGGGCTTCCCTTACTGAGAGCATCTCCTTGAGAAGACTCGCCGCTGTGGACCCCTTTTCTGCACCTTTGACACGTAGAGCTTCTGTCGGCCTCCTCCCGGTTTCCCAGCCCAGGAGCCGTCTCCCTCAAGGACCCGGGAGCACCCCCAGCACTGTGACCAGGGGTCAGGGAGGCTGGGAAGGACCTTGTCTCCCAGTCGCTGTGAAAGGATGGGTCCCTCCCTTCGACGAGCATCACTTAGCGAGCTCAGGTCTTATCCGCACTGACCGTCCTGCCTGTGACGTCGGGCAGGACTTTTCCACCAGCTCCACCCAGGGCTTAGCGGCTCATCTTTTGTTGCAGTAGAATTGAGCTCAAGTTCTCTCCCCTATATCAACAGACTCTCTCACCTACTGCAATAGTCTTTTTTTAAAAGTAATTTTATTTATTTGTTTCTGGCGGGGCTGGGTCTTCCTTGCAATGTGGGCTCTCCTCTGGTGGTTGCAAGCAGGGTTGCTCTTTGTCACAGTGCGAGGCTTCTCATCGCGGCGGCTTCTCCTGTTGAGGTGCCAGGCTCCAGGGCACGCGGGCTTCCGTAGTTTCAGCACACGGGCTCCGTAGTTGCAGCTCATGGACTTAGTTGCTCCACCTCTCGCGGGATCTTTCCAGATCACCGATCTAACCGTGTCTCCCGCATTGGCAGGTGGATTCTCTGCCACTGACCCACCAAGGAAGCCCTACTGCCATAGTCTTGAATAAAGTCTTCCTGGGTTTGGGTGGACTCCTGGGGTTGGTGATGGACAGGGAGGCCTGGCTTGCTGTGGTTCTTGGGGTTGCAAAGAGTCGGACACGACTGAGCAATTGAACTGAACTAAACTGCAGGTATAACTGATCCAGTACAATTTTTCTTTTCCAAGACTAACTCAGAAGAATGAGAACAGAGGATTCGAGCGAAAGGGCATGAGCCACAGTTCTGTGACCGCTGGAACTGCTTGGATTCTGAACTGCGCTCTAGCTCCGTGTCTCCAGGTCCATGCTTCCTGAGCTATGGTGGCACCAGGTGGTTCTGCTGTATCTGCCTGGCTGAGAGGCAGCTCTTGTGAGTGAAATACCCACCACATAATACACAATAAACAACCATCTTGAAATAAACAATCACAACCTCCTAAAGCATAATTCAGAGAGCTAGGAAAGACAGCTTTTCCAATGAAGCCAGTTGGCATTGGCTTTGAGGGGATAAATGCTTACCTTTTAAAACATTGATGGATTGGAACTTTATGGAACCTGACTGTGGTGCAGGAGTAAGAACTGGGGAGAAGAGAAGAGCGTGTATGTGTCACAAGGAGAGACTGATGGGTGGGTCTCTCACTCATGGCTGCGTTCCCATGGCATCCCTTGGTATAGCTGCTGATTTCCATTCCCACGTTCCTGCTTCTCAGGTACAGTTAACTTAGTTGACCTGTTGATGGCTGGCAGACCAACCTGAACCCTCCAGTCGCATTAGATTCCAAATCACCGGTGCCTTCTAATGGAATTCTACCTGATCACACATAAGAGGGCTGCCAACTGGCACGGATGTTCCGGGTGATGCTGGAGGGTGGCTGTGGGGTTGGAACTGAGTTGTTTTGACAGGCTTCCTTTGGCAACTCACAGTCCTTATGACCCTGACAGCTATTGGCCTTCTTTGATGATACCTGCTCATTGGCATGCACCAGTGGTCTTAAACCCGAGTCATCTCCGTCAGTGTGTTGGTATTTGAACGTCCAGTCCATGTGTCCAAAGGCTTATCGTAAAAGAAGACTCGGTTGGGACAGCAGGCGGCTTTTTCTTTCCTGCTGCTGGTTGTATGTTTGCTCTTCCAGATGAAAAATTGAAGGAATAATATCTCCCAATAATTTCCACTCAAAATTTATTTTCTCAGCTGTAGCTTCTAATGTGCTAGATCATTTAAATCCTTTTCTTTCCTTTCCGGCTACTTCCAAAATCACATTCTATGGTCACAGGCTATAAATCAAGAGTTCTCCCCCATCATTACTTAAAAGTGTACGGGCACTTGGGAGGGATGAAAGGTTTTCTCTGCTGAAAAGACATCTTTCAGCCTGCAGCAGAGCAATAAGATACTAACTGAATCCTTAACAGTTTCACTGGACCCGAAATCTTCCAAAGAAACCAATGGGCCTATGTTTTTTTTAGAAAAAGACCTCTACTTAAATATGCATCGGGGCCTCCCTGATGGTTCAGTGGTAAAGAATCCACCTGCCAATGCAGGAGACGCAGGTTCCATCCTTGGCCCGGGAGGGTCCCATCTGTGCGGGGCACTGAAGCCTGGACACCACTCTGAGCCTGTGCTCTAGAGCTGGGGAACCTCGACTACTGAGTCCACATGCTGTGACTGCTGAAGCCCGAGTGCCCTTGAGCCCACACTTGCTGCAAGAGAAGCCACTGCAATGCGAAGTCTCCTCACCGCCACTAGAGATAGCCTCTGTGCAGCATCGAAGACCCAGTGCAGCAAAAACAGGAAGGAAATACTTAACATTATTTTTTAAAAATGCATTAGTGCATCCTCAAATTGTCTTCTTAGAATATCAATCTTACCAACCTTTGAACTGCTGCAGAGTCAAAGATGAGCAACATAGCTTGTAGGGATATATGTAGATTCTGACATGAGGTCTAAATTGATTTCTCAACGCTCAAGCCATGTGGGTAGAAGTCAGCTCTTCTTAAAAGCGCCCATCTCTTCACAAAAATTCAGTCTTAATTTGTTTCATTAATGGGTTTAACACATTGAAAGAGAGTCCACTTTGCCAAAGTAGATCATCATGTCCACAAGGTTTTTCTTAAATGTTAACTCTTGGAGAACAGAGTGATGGTAAACCAGTGGGTCAATGGCTACACATAGACACATTAAATAAAAGTATTACATTCAACATCACCTAATATTAAAGTAGTGAGTTGAAAATAAACCTGAGGAATCAAGTAGTCATGACTCTTGTCTGAAAATAGGTTCATTTTCTACTTTCCAGGAGTGAAAGGATTTGGCTGGTCTGTCTTCTCCCTCGTCTCTCCTGACCACATAATGATTTTTAGGAATCCTTAGTAGTCTTAGACCAAGAAAGTTCCTCCCTAGGTCTGATCCCTTAGTTCAGTCGCTCAGTCGTGTCCAGCTCTTTGCAGTCCCATGGACTGCAGCATGCCAGGCTTCCCCGTCCATCACCAACTCCTGGAGCCTGCTCAGAGAAGGCCCTACTTATTCTAATTTATACATTATTTGAACTTACTTCCGTGTGTGCTTGTGCTCAGCTGGGTCTGACTCTTAGCAGCCCTACAGACAGACTGTAGCCCGCCAGGCTCCTCTATCCGTGGAATTTCCCAGGCAGGAATACTGGAGTGGGTTGTCATTTCTTACTCCAGGGGATCTTCGCAATCCAGAGGTCAAACCCACATCTCTTGCATCTCCTGCACTGGCAGGGGGATTCTTTACAAACTGTGCCACCTGAGAAGCACTTTACTTACTTTAGCTGGAGAATAAGTAAGGTATCTGTCTTAGTCTGCCCAGGGTACCATAACAAAGCCACAGACTAAGAGGCTTAAGCGACGCATACTCATCTTCCCACAGTTCTGCAGTGAGCAAGGTCAGCTTCTGGTGGGACCTCTCTCCCTGGCTGGCAGAGTGCAGTCCTCCAGCCGTGTATATAAGGATGAATGGGGAGAGAGAGATCAAACTCTCTGCGACTCTTCTTAGAGTCTCTTCTTACAAAGGCACTAACCTCATTAATCCAGGCGTCTGTTCTCATGACCTCATCTAATCCCAGTTACCTCTCAAAGGCCCCAAATCCGCACTGGGGGCTGGGGCTTCAACATATGAGTTTGGAAGGACCCACACATTCAGTCCATAACATCCCATCTCCTGCTTCCTTTGGGTTTTATAATTCTGAGATTCTAAATATGTCAGAAGATTTACTTTATATTATTTTGCATGCAAGCATGCTTCAGTCCCTCACTCGTGTCTGACTGTTTGGGACCCTATGGACTTGTGAAATGAAAACATCTCCTGTCACATCAATAAACAGGAAGTAGCACGGCCATCAGTGATTTCTGGCCTTCAGATGTACACAAGGGCCCCAAAACTGATCCAGGAGATGCTGGCACCCTTGAAGGTGACTGCTTAGGAGCTGGGGGAATAATACAAGAAGCAAAATGAACACGGAAACAGGATTTGGCCCCAGATAGCCAAAGTGCATATGAGAGGGATGAATTCAGTGAACCCAGAGGCTTGCACCTTCCCATGCATAGAAAGTGAAATTCCTTAACCTGATACCTGATCTTTGATGTTCAGACTGCCTGCCCCCTTTTAGAGCAAACTTGTATCCTGATTCCTCCTCCTGCTTCATTAGAGCAGTTTTCTCAGAGCTACTGAGATGCTGTCTCTTGGGCTTGGGGTCTTAAACATTCCCATCAAATAAAACAATTCTTTACTTTCAGGTTGCTACTACATTCTTCAGTGAACAGACTACAGCCTGCCAGACTGTAGGCTCCTCTGTCCATGGGATTTCCTAGGAAAGAATACTGGCGTGGATTGCTAGTTCCTACTCCAGAGAATCTTCCCAACCCAGGGATCAAACCTGGGTCTTCTCTCCTTCGTTTGCTGCATTGCAGGCAGATTCTTTATGGCTGAGCCATATGCGAAGCCTTTATATTATTTTAAGAAATCATTAATGCCTCCCTCCTAATCCTGTGTAGCTCTTCCTCAGGTCTCTAAACATGTGAAGCGACCAGACCACCTATAATACACATATATACAAATATACTTGCATATTTCTGTGTATGTATCGTGTATCAGTTCGGTTCAGTCACACAGTCATATTTGACTCTTTGTGACCCCATGGACTGCAGCACGCCGGGTTTCCCTGTCCATCACCAACTCCCAGAGCTTGCTCAAACCCATGTCATTAGAGTCAGTGTATATATAGGTGAGGTGTCTAACTAGCACCTGAGAAAAAATGATAAATCAGGATTCCTACTTGACCACTGATCATCAAAATCAGCTCCAGGTAGAAAAATCAACTTCTAAAGAAATAAATTGTAGACATACTGAAAGAGAATATAGGAATTTTACTAATAATCTCAGAATAAGAGAGACATTTAAGCAGTCCAAAACTCAAATCACATGAACAAAGGTTACATTTGACTATATAAAAAAGTTTAATTTATTGCATGGCAAAATGATATCAGAAATAAAGTGAAAATAATGTAATAAATTAAGAAAATATTTATAACACATGTTCTTACAGAAACCAGTACTCGAGAAACGAAGCACCACACTCAGAGAGTTGGAGAACTTTGGTTTATTATACCAGCGGGCCCAGAGGAGTTACAAAGGCATAACAGAATTTTAATAGACAGGCTGTATTGGACAACACTAACTGTTAATAGGCTGGTTTAAACTTAGGGGTTTCGGGCACACAAGGGAACAGCAGTCAAGATGGGGAAGGGGATGCCTGACCTGGACAGGCATGATTAAGCAGGTTTGCAGGGGCTGGCGAATGCAAAGAGCAGGACAAGGGCGAGTGAGATGAGCTCTAGCTCCTTCTATTGCAAGTCCCCACTTTCTGAGACTAGGTGACCTACTCGATCCAGAGTTTGCAAGAAGCAAGCTGAGTTACAGAGGCAGGACGAGCAGAAGGTGATGGAAAATTTTAACTTTTCCTCTTCAGTATCACAGTTGATAAGCTAATATTTTCAAGACATGAACAGTGCTCATGACTCAATAAAAACAAAGGGGTGGGGACACTGTGTGTGCTCAGTGGCTCAGTTGTGTCTGACACTTTGCGACCCTTTGGACAGTAGCTGGCCAGGCTCCTTTGCCTGTGGGATTTTCCAGGCAAGAATACTGGAGTGTGTTGCCACTTCCTTCTCCAGAGGATCTTCCCGAGCCAGGGATCAAACCTGGGTCTGCTGCACTGCAGGCAGATTCCTTCCCAACTATGCCACCAGGGAAGCCCAGTCTCTACCCTTAACTAGCACTTGCCTATTTTGCACTGTCTACCTGATGATACTGTATTATTGAATATATTGTAAATATGTTCATTATTTGTTAAGGGTTCACTTTGTATCCTTTATACTATGTTTTACATAACAACCCACATTTTCTGAATACCCACTATTATATGCCAGAAGTTTGGTAACATTTAAATTTTAAAAAGGGGGGAATCTCTTAAAATCCAGTTGACAGTGCTGCCACCATCTAAACACAAAATCCTGTAATAATTAAGCAATAAATAGAGTTTCTTTGGAAAAATACTTTTGCATGTCTCCATTTCCAAAGTTTGAAGCGACAGTTGTAATAACTAAACTAACAATGATGCTGATTCAAAAGGGTTGAAAATTGGGTACTTTCAATATAATGACAAAATGAGGTACTGAGTTTTGCTTAGGGACGTCATTATTTGCTTAAATTCTTTTTCTAAGCTTTATACAGTTTTTTCGATTTTGCTTCTTTTTTTTTTTTTTTCTTTTTCTGAAAAGTGCAGCTGAACACAACTAGGTCAAGATGGTTAAAAGAAAATTATTTTTAGCCACTTAGCTAGGAAATCTATTCAAAGTGAATTCACTGCTGTCAAAAACGTTGTGTAATACTAGCATTTAAAAGTACATGGCATTTTGAATTTGATTTCTTGGAATGAAATCCAGGTGGGGGAGAAGTCCCACAGCTTCTGTTTAAAACTGTTCTGTTTTGACTCATCTGCTTTCGAACACTGTCACTTTATTAACGTAGTACGTCTATGTGTGAATTATATTAACGGGAATCCTTGTTCATTTAGAGTCACTTTCACTCAGAATATTCAACAAGAAGTGATTCCTTCAAATGATTTAATCAACATCTATTATAAACTGCCATACCCTACTATTATTTTCATAAAAAGAGCTAAACTTGAGAGAACTGTATTTAGGGGGAGAAATGACAAAATTCTCAACCTGAAAGAGTCCAGATCATGTGGTTCTTTGCAGCTCTGCTTTTGAAGATGCAGACATCTAGATACATTTTTCAATAAAACATATAATTAGGAAACATCACAAAGTCATTATATATTTGACCTGACTGTGAGCAAATCTTTGTTCATTTTCTCTCGTGCACTCTGGGATATTAATCTTCAGAATATTTCCCAGCAGACCAAAGACATTACTTTATAGAAAAGGCCAATTCAGCTAAGCTGGGCAGCACTATTCTATACTTATCACCCAGTAGATGCAGGCTCTCGGTGAAGCTGAGAGGCGTAGAGGTGAATCTATCATTGTCAAATCTAGTTAGGGGGACCTGGGTCTCTAGTACCGTGAAGTTGTCAAGGAGCTGCTCCCCAGACTTGTGGCTGAGCCTGCACTGAATGGTCTAAAACACCAGCCAGGAGAGGCAAGAGCTCCATCAGCAGAGGCGAAGAGCATGCAAAACTTCCCCAAAGACAGAAAGACCCGGTGTTTTCAGGAAACGCCAGGTTCCCTGAAAAGCAGTGCAAGTGGACCAGGAGCTTGAAGTATGGACGACAGATCAGATAAAAGTACACTGAGACCTGAGGATTCTGGGAGAAGCTGGTGCTGTCAGCCTTGATTTTAAAAGTAACTTCAAGGCTCAAAAAGATGCCTAAAAATAGTGAGCCCCATGATGACAATTACAGCAAATCCCTCTAAGCGGGACAATTGCCTCCTCGTCATCAGCCATATCCACACTTATCCTGATTCACCTCGAATCCGTGTTTCATCAGCATTGTCATCAGTAAACAGATCCAGCAACACCCCTGAGAGTGTTTTGTTTTGCCCCCAGGACGGCTCTCATGTCCTGAGAAGTCCATGATGTCACCCGCTGCAGCCCATGGTGGATCACGTTCAAGACTGCACTTGGTGCACCTGTTTTCAGAGGTGCCCTTCAGCGCAGGCAGCGGCCCTCCCTGCCTCTGAGGCTTGTCTTCCTCCAGTTCACGTGTTTGGGTGTGTTTCCAGGCCTGCACCTGGCTGCTGAGTGCCCCCTGGGTGCACATTTCCATCCCAGAGTCCCGGCTGCAGGCCAAAACCATTTCACACCTGGGGATGACACCTGGCACAACCCCTCTGATGGAATCTAAAGAAAGAAACATTAAGGAGTCCAGGCCTAACCTCACTTCGTCACCTCTATAGCAACTGTTGTAAGTCTACACAGGGCCTTTTGAATTTAGTGAAGATAAAGGTTATAGAAAGAGAATTATAACATGGGAGAACAATTTATAAATTATAGACTCCGCATGACTTTTTCCTTTACCATCTGAGCCACCAGGGAATCCCAGTTTTCCCTTAATTCAATGAAAAAAAAAAAAAAAGAAAAACCAGTAGAAGGTAGATTTTATCCTGGGGACATTTTTACTTCGCGGCTGTGTCTGCCTCCAGGAGAAGACACTTCCCACCAGACCTGCCTAGAGATGCATGACCTTGCCCATCAGTGGTCCAAGGATGACAAGCGCTCAGCAGAAACTTTTCCCATGCAGTGGGTTGAATTTGGTCTCCCCAAAAGACATGGCCAATACCTAAAGCATGGGCAGGGGTTGTAGTGATGCTACCAAATGCCAGAAATGCCGAGAGTCACCTGAAGTTGGAAGAAGCAAGGCAGAATTTTTCCCTTAGAGACTTCAGAGAGAGGATGATCCTAATGACATATTGATTTCAGACGTCTGGACTCCGAAACTCTAAAAGGATAAATTTCTGTTGTTTTAAGTCACCAATTTTGTGCTCACCTGTTTCAGACTACAGAAACTAAAATACCCCAAATCTGTGTTATTTAATCTGGGTCAGGCTAACACTGAGGGGAGGAAACAGAGGGCTTGATGTTTAAGGGTCAGCAAGGAATGGCCCACAGAAGGATAAGTCTGATCTCAACATAAGTGCTCTAGCATCAAGCATGGACCACACTTCTCTCTGTAGACCTTGACCTGGATGGAGTAGAGTGAGTCACCAGTCAGTCAAATATCCTCTAGACTTCCCAAAGAGAAACATAAATTCTGAAGATAGTCCATCTTGTCCCATATTAGCAAATAAAATGTTCCCTCAGTCTCTTTGGGACCCCATGGGCTGTAGACCACCAGATCCTCGGTCTATGGGATTCTCCAGGCAAAAATACAGGAATGATTCATGATTTCCTCCTAGGAGACTTTCCTGACCCAGGGATGGAACCTACATCTCTTGCATTGGCAGGTAAATTTTTTACCATTGCACCACTCGGGAATCCTGGGGAACAAAAATGTTTCCCTTAATGCAGTGTGGTTTTCACATACCCCTACCTGGAATAGAAACTGCAGAGCATACTAAGGTGAAAAGTCAAGTCTGCCGCAGTCCCTTCCAGCCATTCCTTTCTCTAGGCTCAGGTTTGCTCTGGTACCTGCCTGCACAGTAAAGACAATGATGATGTTGTTGATAGTAATGGTGTAAATAAAAATAATAGCAAATGTTGATGTAGCACTTACTTTGTTCTAAGAACTGTTCTAAGTAGCTTCAGTTCAGTTCAGTTCAGTCACTCAGTCATGTCCGACTCTTTGCAACCCCATGAATCGAAGCACATCAGGCCTCCTTGTCCATCACCAACTCCGGGAATTCACTCAGACTCACGTAAATTGAGTCAGTGATGCCATCCAGCCATCTCATCCTCTGTCGTCCCCTTCTCCTCCTGCCCTCAATCCCTCCCAGCATCAGAGTCTTTTCCAACGCTTCGCATGAGGTGGCCAAAGTATTGGAGTTTCAGCTTTAGCATCATTCCTTCCAAAGAAATCCCAGGGCTGATCTCCTTCAGAATGGACTGGTTGGATCTCCTTGCAGTCCAAGGGACTCTCAAGAGTCTTCTCCAACACCGCAGTTCAAAAGTGTCAGTTCTTTGGTGCTCAACTTTCTTCACAGTCCAACTCTCACATCCATACATGACCACAGGAAAAACCATAGTCTTGACTAGACGGACCTTTGTTGATAAAGTAATGTCTCTGCTTTTTAATATGTTGTCTATGTTGGTCATAACTTTCCTTCCAAGGAGTAAGCATCTTTTAATTTCATGGCTGCAATCACCATCTGCAGTGATTTTGGAGCCCCCCAAAATAAAGTCTGTCACTGTTTCCACTGTTTCCCCATTTATTTGCCATGAAGTGATGGGGCCAGATGCCATGATCTTCGTTTTCTGAATGTTGAGCCTTAAGCCAACATTTTCACTCTCCTCTCTCACTTTCATCTAGATGCTTTTTAGTTCCTCTTCTTAAATACTTATAAATATTACATCTTAAAAAAAATCATCTGAGAACAGCATCTGAGATGGTATCTCCATTTTATAGAAAAAGACAGTGAACACTGAAAGGAATTTGCTCAAAGATATATTTTGCTAGCAAGCATCAGGGACTCAGTCTCAGAAAGTGAAAGTGTTAGTCAGTCAGTCATTGCTGACTCTGTCACCCCATGGACTGTATCCCACCAGCCTCCTCTGTCCATGGTATTCTCCAGGTAAGAATACTGGAGTGGGTTGCCATTCCTCTTTCCAGGCGACCTTCCTGACCCAAGGACTGAATCCAGGTCTCCTGCATTGAGGGCAGATTCTTTACCATCTGAGCCATCAGGAAGTACAGTTGACGTACAATGCCATGTTTGGGTCCTTATATTGCAGGCGAATTCTTTACTGTCTGAGCCACCAGGAAGCCCCCTCATTAAAGAACCTACATGTATATCTGGAGACTATTATGGGTTGACTTGAATTCTATCACAAAGATAGGATGAAGTCCTAACCCCCAGTACCTGTGAATGTGACCTTATTTGGTCTGTACATGCTGCCTGCTAAGTTGCTTCAGTAATCTCCGACTCTTTGAAACACTACGAACTGTTTCCTACCAGGCTCCTCCATCCAGGATTCTCCAGGCAAGAATACTGGAGTGGGTTGCCATGCCCTCCTCCAGGGGATCTTCCTGACACAGGGATCCAATCCTCATCTCTTATATCTCCTGTACTGGCAGGCACGTTCTTTACCCCTAGCACAACCTGGGAAGCCCCACTGGGTCTTGAGAGATCAATTCAACTGCTCAGTCGTGTCCAACTCTTTGCCACCTCATGGACTGTAGCACACGAGGCTTCCCTCTCCATCACTGACTCCCAAATCTTGCTCAAATTCATGTCCATTGAGTCGGTGACGCCATCCAACCATCTCATCCTCCGTCATCCCCTTTTCTTCCTGCCTTCAATCTTTCCCAGCTTCAGAGTCTTTTCAAATGAATCAGTTCTTCTCATCAGGTGGCCGAAGGATTGGAGTTTCAGCTTCAGCATCAGTTCTTCCAATGAATATTCAGGACTGATTTCCTTTAGAATTTTCGAATTGGATCACCTTGCAGTCCAAGGAACTCTCAAGAATCTTCTCCAACACCACAGTTCAGAAGCATCAGTTCTTCAGTGCTCAGCTTTCTTTATGGTCCCACTCTCACATCCATACATGAATACTGGAAAAACCACAGCTTTGACTAGATGGCAAAGTTTTGTTGGCAAAGTAATGTGTCTGCTTTTTAAGCTGTCTGAGTTGGTCGTAGCTTTTCTTCTAAGGAGCAAGAGTCTTTTAATTTCATGGCTGCAGTCACCATCTGCAGTGATTTTGGAGCCCCTAAAAATAAAGTCTCTCATTCTTTCTATTATTTCCTCATCTATTTGCCATGAAGTGATGGGACCGGGTGCCATGATCTTAGTTTTCTGAATGCTGAACTTAAGCCAACTTTTTCACTCTCCTCTTTCACTTTCATCAAGAGGCTTTTTAGTTCTTCGCTTTCTGCCATAAGGTGGTGTCATTTGCATATTTTAGGTTATTGATATTTCTTCCTATAATCTTGATTCCAGCTTGTGCTTCATCCAGCCCAACATTTCTCATTATGTACTCTGCATATAAGTTAAATAAACGGGGTGACAATATACAGACTTGACATACTCCCTTCCCGATTTGGAACCAGTCTGTTGTTCCATGTCCAGTTCTAACTATTGCTTCCTGACCTGCGTACAGATTTCTCAAGAGGCAGGTAAGGTGGTCTGGTATTCCCATCTCTTTCAGAATTTTCCATAGTTTGTTGTGATCCACACAGTCAAAGGCTTTGGCATAGTCAGTAAAGCAGAGTAATGTTTTTCTGGAACTCTTGCTTTTTCTATGATCCAACAGATGTTGGCAATTTAG
Organism: Madoqua kirkii; assembly: GCA_006408675.1. Lineage (NCBI taxonomy): Eukaryota > Metazoa > Chordata > Mammalia > Artiodactyla > Bovidae > Madoqua > Madoqua kirkii. The sequence goes on from SJYC01069764.1 coordinate 67,705, forward strand.
TCTCTGGTACTATGGAATATAAAATCTTTAGAGATGGAATCAAGTTAATATGAGGCTCTCAGGGTATAAGTTACTCCAGTATGACTGTGTCCTTATAAGAAAAGGAAATTAAAACACAGACCCACACAGAGAGAAGACACAGACCCTGAGGGAACAGAGAGATGGGCATGATGCTGCCACAAGTCAGGGGGCCCCTGGCACTGCCTAGCAGGGAGGATCTGGCGTCTGGAGCTTCAGGTCAGTGCACGGCCCTTCCCACACCCCGCCTGTGGACTCCCGGGTGCAGGAGAGGATAGACTACATCGATGCCTACTGTTTAAAGCCACCTGGTTTGTGGTATTTTGTCACAGTAACTCTGGGAAACTAGAACAGAATTGTGTGAATTTCTATCAATTACTAACTTTCTTGTTCTCTTCTACTGGAGTTCAGATTTTTTTTTTAACGTGAAATATAAAGCCTAGAAAAGCAATAGACAAGAAAGTAAGAAAGCAGGCGCTCCTGCACTTACCCCAGGTTGAGAAATACAACGACTTCCAGTGTCCCCCAAAGCCTCATGTACAGATAAAACTTTTCTGAATTTTGTATTAATTCTTTGGATTGTGTCTTTAATTTAAAATGTGTATATATTCATTCACCTCCTGGGTCGGCACCATAATGCTGTGGTTGGGTTTTGCCCATTTTTAACCTTGTGAGAAGAGCCATACCACATGGGTGGGTCACTCTTACCATCAGTACAGTAGTGAGCAAGGCCCGCCTGGCCTCCCTGACGCTGCACGGAAAGACCAGTGGACCATGTATTATATGTCATATATATGTCATATGGTCATGTATATTCAGTAGTCATATATTTAGGATTTCTAAAATCATGTTTCAAAAATATGGTTGCTTTTAAGTGTGTGTATATGTACAAAAGACTTCAACAATGGTATGTGAATGCTGTACTTTGTTTTCAGTTTTGGAAAACAAAGTCTATAAAATTGGTGTCCTTTCTCTCTTAAATATTGGATAGGATTTACTGGTGCTGCCATTTGGAGAATTTCTTAGTCAGTTTTGGTGATTTGTGTCTTTTACGAATGTGTCTGTTATGTCCAACTGGGCTTCCCTAGTGGCTCAGACAGTAAAGAATCTGTCTGCAATGAAGGAGACCTGGGTTTGATCCCTGGGTTCGGAGGATCCCCTGGAAAAGGGAATGGCTACCCACTCCAGTGTTCTTGCCTGAAAATTCCCATGTACGAGGAGCCTGGCTGGCTACAGCCCTTGAGGTCACAAAGAGTCGGACATAACTGAGTGACTAACACTTTCACTTCATTATGTCCAAAGGCTAAATTTCTTAGAGCAGTTTGTAGTGTCCTCCTGTGATCTTTTCTAAGACGTGTAGATTCGTGCTGAGTTGCCCTTTTTCATTTCTGATCCTGACCTGTGCCTTCTCTCTTTTCTTCTTTCTCTTGCTTCGCTATGATTGATCAGTTTCATATCTTTTTAAAGAAGCAGCTGTAGCTCTTGCTGACCATGTGTACTCTACGTGTGCTTTTTGGATCATAGACCTCTGATCTTCTCCCTACTGTGTCTTTACTTCTAACATCTATTGGTTACTTTTGCAGTCTTTTCTGTTGTTGTTGTTTTGTTTTGTTTTGTTTTTTGCTGCACTTTAGGATGAATGTTTAGATCACTGATGTTAAATCTTTCTTCTATTTTGAGTAAAGTAAAAAGTGACCCAATGACATTTCGGAAAGCATTGTTCTGGCTACACTCAAAAAATATAGCATATAATTACATATGGACAATTTAAGGTCATTTCCAAAAAATTAAATAAGCATTCAGAAGCACACTTAGTAGCAAGTTGGCATTGCAATTGCAGAGTTGTTTCAATGATTAATGCAAAATTAAAATAATTGAAAAAGAAGAGATCATATAGAAAGTCATAGGTGCATGAATGTGAAAGTCATTCAGTCATGTCCAGCTCTTTGTGACCCCATGGACTGTATAGAATTCTCCAGGCCAGAATACTGGAGTGGGTAGCCTTTCCCTTCTCCAGGGGATCTTCCCAACCCAGGGATTGAACCTGGGTCTCCCACATTGCAGGTGGATTCTTTACCAACTGAGCCACAAGAGAAGACCAAGAATACTGGAGTGGGTGACCTTTCCCTTCTCCAAAGAGTCTTCCCAACCCAGGAATCAAACCAGGGTCTCCTGCATTGCAGAGATTCTTTACCAACTGAGCTATCAGGAAGCCCATATATGCAGAATGAAGTGCAAAAGGAAACTTGCACATACCCCCGTATGTGCTGCACCAGAGAGGAAAATATTGTTGTTCAGTTGCTCAGTCGTGTCCGGCTCTTTGTGACCCTGTGGACTGCGGCACCCAGGTGGCACCAGTGGTAAAGAACACACCTGCCAGTGCAGGAGACACAGGAGACTCAGGCTCGACCACGGGGTCAGGAAGATCCTATGGAGAAGAAAAGGGCAGCCCCCTGCAGCATTCTCGCCTGGAGGATCCCAGGGACAGAGGAGCCTGACGGGCTGCCATCTGTGGGCTAGCAGAGTCGGACACGACTTGAGCGACTTAGCTCAGACTGCAGCATGCCAGGCTTCCCTGGCCCTGGCTTGGAAAATGAGGCTTCAGCACATCAAACAAACAAGTCGAGGGTTTTATTTTATTCTTATTTTTTAAGAAAATTAAATCTTTTTAAAACGTTTTATTTATTTGTTCCTGTATTTCTGTCTGTGGTGGGTCTTAGCTGCTGCACGTGGGCTTTTTCTAGCTGTGGTGAGTGGAGGCTAGCCTCTAGTTGTGGGTGTGGTTTTCTCATTGTGGTGTCTTCTCTTGTTGCAGAGAATGGGCTCTAGGCACTTCGGCTTCAGTACTTGTGGCAAATGGGCTCAAGAGCTGCGGTGCCCAGGCTTAGTTGCGCTGTAGCATGTGGAATCTTCCCAGACCAGGGATCAAACCTGGGTCCCCTGCACTAGCAGGCAGATTCTTAGCCACTGGACCCCAGGGAATTCTGCCATGTGTTGTAAAGACAAAAGATATCCACATTTCTCAGACATGCGATGCTGGTTTAACCTTCAAGTACATATTCATAAGACCTCGTAATGAAAATTAATATCGTGCTTATGGACTTACAAGCCTTTATCTTCTGAATGAGCAGTACTTGGCTGGTTTATTCATTTTCTAGCATTTAGTATAAAGCAAAGAAGAGAAGACTGTGAAAATTATGGCTGAAACAGTTCACATTGACTTGATTTTATCAGAAAACAAACAAACCAAAAAAGAGTCTATCAAACTGACTTGTTTACAGAGAAGATTAAGTTTCTTTTTTTTTAATTTTATTTTTACTTTGTTCTACATTACAATACTGTATTGGTTTTGCCATACATTGACATGAATCAGCCACAGGTGTACACGAGCTCCCAATTCCGAAGCCCCCTCCCACCTCCCACCCCATATCATCTTTCTGGATCATCCCCGTGCACCAGTCCCAAGCATCCTGTATCCTGTATCAAACATAGACTGGTGCTTCATTTCTTACATGATAGTATACATGTTTCAATGCCATTCTCCCAAATCATCCCACCCTCTCTCTCTCCCTCAGAGGCCAAAAGTCCGTTCTATACCTCTGTGTCTCTTTTGTTGTCTCACATACAGGGTCATCATTACTATCTTTCTAAATTCCATATATATGTGTCAGTATACTGTACTGGTGTTTTTCTTTCTGGTTTACTTCACTCTGTATAATCGGCTCCAGTTTCATCCATCTCATTAGAACCGATTCAGATTTATTCTTTTTAAGGGCTGAGTAATACTCTATTGTGTATATGTACCACTGCTTTCTTATTCATTCATCTGCTGATGGATGTCTAGGTTGTTTCCATATCCTGCTATTATAAACAATGCTGCAATGAACATTGGGGTACATGTGTCTCTTTCAATTCTGGTTTCCTAACCATACACAAAAATAAACTCAAAATGGATTAAAGATATAAATGTAAGACCAGAAACTACAAAACTCATCTTGTGTATTTCTGTCTGAGTCTTATAAGCAGCCATTTCTCCAAAGAGCTCATTTCTTTAATTGAAAATCATACTATAAACCAAGATCTGGGTATTAAGTGTGTTCATTGTTAATGAATTGCCATTATCACCATCCCTCTCAAATGATAGAGAAAGGAATTATATGTATATATCCTAGTGTGTATGCATATATCTCTAAAATTTATCTATGAAATAATCTATACTCATATTAAGTTAAATATGAGTGAACAGTGCTGTCTTCAACTTTAATACATTATAATGGATCATCCTAACTTCTTCCCTTACCTGTGAATGGCCATTTCAACAATGAGAAAACTGTCCCCCATCATCCATTTATTTATTAATGCTTGATCATTCAATTTCAGTATGCTTGTAGATTAGTATCAGAATTGCTGAATTGTACCCTATATGATAAATAACTTTACTAATGAGTGAACAGGACGTATGTACAATTTCTGATTTAGTGTTACAAACTCTGCTCATTTCCAAAATTACTTAATCCAAAACCATTTTCCCCCATGCCCTTCAGTGAGTTTGTTTCATAAATTTGTAATAGAATTAGATTGTTTTGTTGTCACATTCTGAATTCCATCTGAAGAGCTCATGACAGCCTAAATAATTCTTTTAAAAAATATATGTATTAAAGTTCAATCTTTGTTCCATAAATTTATATAAGCTTTAAGAAAGACATTGCATTGTATATTCCTTATTATAGTATCTAACAAACTAGTTTCAGTGTTCTAAAAATTTGCTTCATTTATCCAGCTATTTTCCCCAGCCTCCAGGAACCCTGGCCACCATGTTCTTTTTACTATCACTGTTGGTGTTGTTCAGTCACTATGTCTTGCCCAACTCTATATGACCTCATGGACTTCAGCATACCAGGCTTCCCTATCCTTCACTATCTTCCAGAATTTGTGCAAACTCATGTCATTGAGTTGGTGAAGCCATTCAACCATTTCATCCTCTGTTACACCCTTTTTCCTCCTCCCATCAAAATTTCCCAGTGTGAGGGTCTTTTGCAATGAATCAGCTCTTCACATCAGGGGGTCAAAGTATTGGAGCATCAATCCTTCTAATGAATATTCAGGGTTCATTTCTTTAGGATTGACTGGTTTGATATCCTTGCTGTCCAAGAGACTCTCAAGAGTCTTCTCCAGCACCACAATTCAAAAGCATCGATTCTTTAGCACTCAGCCTTCTTTATCGTCCAACTCTCACATCTGTACATGACTACTGGAAAAAAAACATAGCTTTGGCTATATGCACATTTGTCAGCAAAGTGATGTCTCTGTTTTTTAATACACTGTCTAGGTTTGTCATAGCTTTTCTTCCAAGGAGCAAGTGTCTTTTAATTTAATAACTATCACAGATGAGTTGGCTTTTTGCATCAGGTGACCAAAATATTGGAGCTTCAACATCAGTCTTTCCAGTTAATATTCAGAGTTGATTTCTTCAGGATTGACTTGTTTGATCTCCTACTAATTGTTCCAAAGTTCTGCAGTATAGAAGACTCCAAGGTGAATATAATTTGTTTGTAACTGTTTACTAGCCAGCATAGCAATAAGAAAGATTTCATTTGTGCATGCATGCATGTGTGCTCAGTCACTTCAGTCATGTCCCACTCTTTGTGACTCTATGGACCATAGCCCTCCAGCCTCCTCTGTCTATGGGATTCTCCAGGCAAGAATACTGCAGTGAGTTGCCATGCCTTCCTTCACAGAATCTTCCTGACCCAGGGATTGAACCTGAGTCTACCATACTGCAGGAAGACTCTTTACCCACTGAACCATCTAGGAAGCCCTCTTCATTTGCATCAGTTCAGTTCAGTCGCTCAGTTCTGTCTGACTCTTTGCGACCCCATCAACTGCAGCACACCAGGCCTCCTTGTCCATCACCAACTCCTGGAGTTCACTCAAACTCAATACTGAGTGGGTTCTTTGCAATAGAAGAATCTCCAACAGCTAACCACCAAAAATGGAAACTGACATAACAGTGTGGAGAGCATTTCTGATGAATTTTTAAGCAAAATCATAATACAATGGCAAGAAGAAATTTAGGAATTCAAAAGGTTAATCTTGAGAATTACAAAACAATAAAAGAAGAAAATAGCATTCTTTAGACTAACTGCTATCCAGATCTGCTAGTACTGGGTTTAGAAAACAATGGTTTTAAAATATGATGTAAGTTTCTTTAAGTTTACTAAGGTCATGGCATCCAGTCCCATCATTTCATGGCAAAGAGAAGGAGAAAAAGCAGAAGCAGAGACAAATTTTATGTTCTTGGGCTTCAAAATCACTGCAGAATGTAACTATAGTCATGAAATTAAAAGACACTAGTACCTTGGAAGAAAAGCTATGAGAAACCTAGACAGCATATTAAAAAGCAGAGACATCAGTCTGCCGACAAAGATTCTTGTAGGCAAAGCTGTGGTTTTTCCAGCAGTCATGTATGGATGTGAGAGCTGGACCATAAAGAAGGCTGAATGCCAAAGAATTGATGCTTTTGAACTGTGGTGTTGGGGAAGACTCTTGAGAGTTCCTTGGATTTCAAGGAGATCAAACCAGTCAATCCTAAAGGAAATCGACCTTCAAATATTCATTGGAAGGACTGATGCTGAAGCTGAACTCCAATACTTTGGCCACGTGATGCAAAGAGCTCACTCACTGGAAAAGACTGATGCTGGGAAAGATTGAGGGCAAAAGGAGAATTGGGGGGCAGAGGATGAGATGGTCAGTTAGCATCACCAATTCAGCGGACATGAATCTGAGCAGTAAATTTGTGAAAGTGATTAACTCTAAAAATATATTTCTAATTTGAACAAAGAAGTATAGGTTCGCCAATTAGTTTAATTTTTTTGTTTTAATTGAAAGATAATTGCTTTGTAGTATTTTGTTGTTTTCTGCTAAATATCAACACGAATCAGCCATAGGTGTACACGTGTCCCCTCCCTCCCACCTTCCTCCCCACCCGACCCCTATAAATTGCTACAGAGCCCCTGTTTGAGTTCCTTGGGTCATACTGCCAATTCCCATTCGCTATCTATTTTACATTTGGTAATATTTGTTTCCATGTCACTCTCTCCATACATCTCACCATCTCCTCCTGTTTATCAATTAACTTTATTTTTAACAGAATTTCCCAAGTTGATAAAAGTATGGTAAAATAGGCAATATTATATATACCACGACTGTTTGTTGCTGTTGCTTTGCAGTCATGAAGTCACGTCCGACTCTTTGTGACCCTGTGGACTGCAGCAGGCAAAACAGGCTCCTCTGCTCCTCACGTCGCCAGAGTTTGCTTAAACTGCCTCCGTCGAGCCGGTGATGCCATTCAACCATTTCATCCTCTGTCACCTGCTTCTCCTCCTGCCCTCGAGCTTTTCCAGCCTCAGAGTCTTTGCCAATGGCTCTTTGCATCAGGTGGCCAAAAGTACTGAAGCTTCAATTTTAGCATCAGTCCTTCCAATGAATATTCAGGATTGATTTCCTTTAGGATTGACAACATGATGGGAGTTTATTAAAAATAAGCTTGTCATCAGTACAGGACATAACACAGCTGTGATTGTATTTTGATGGCAGGATGATGCAAGATTTTTCTATTCTTTTTTACACCTCTATGTTTTAAAAGTCCTGATATAGTGTGAACATTTGCACATGTAGATGCACATACAAGAAAACAACAAAGAAAAAGAGAACCCATCTCAGTCTGTACTGACTCTAAATGAATATGTACATATTTTGTGGCAGAGCTGGGAGTGGGTGAGAATGTTTTTAAAACGCATTACTGCCGCCTCACTATTTGCAGAGCAGTCATCTGCTCCTAATTGGGAAGGAAAAGATACTAAGTCCACATGGTTGGCTTCATATAATGTGTCACACACCTTTTAAAAAGTTACAAGCACCATTAAAAGAGCACATATAATTAAAACATAAAAAGGGAAACAGAGAACATGACATTTAATGCAAACAGAATCAATGGTTTTCCAATGCACTTGACGTTCTAAATACCAGGTGATTGAATTCTTCCTTGGAGAACACAGAGCAACAGATAAGGGCCCGGAATACCCAGGAACACTCTAATGGGCCAGCATGAGAGCAGGGGAGTGTGGTTTAACGTCTGGAGAGGTTAAAAAACCCCAAAGGGTTTTATGGAGGGTGTTTAAGTTATAAAAACCCAAATCACAGGCAACAGCCTAGTGGTTAAAAAAAAATACGTCATGGAAGAGGAATATGTCAGTCAGTTTTGAAGTTTATGATGACATGTTCAGAACAAAATGTATTGCAGACAGGAAAAAATAAAAGTCAAAAGCCCACCAAGAATTAATTACAGTAAGCCCCCTACATCCTGATACAAACCTTCAAGTTGTGAACTTTCAAAGGTCCATCAACGCCAGGCATGAGTGATGTTGCAGCTGGCCCTGCATCTCCTGTTGCTGATGACTCTTCAGCTCTACCATCTCCCACCTGCTCTCCCACCTCCAGTAGTAATTCTTTGTGCCTATCCACTCAAAGCCAGCCCCTGTGTTCTAGTGTTGTAAAATACCACTGTACTTTCCAAGGTACCATACTGTAAGATCAAAAATGCTTTCTTAGTTTTCTGTGTTTGTCTCTTAAGCATTATCTTTGAAAAGCTTTGTAAACCTATTACAATACAGTACTCTATAGCTGAAGTTAGCCTAGGGACTCAACTAACACAATGGGCTATACCGTTGTAGCTTTGTTTAGTCGCTAAGTCATTCATGTCCAACTCTTTTCACCGGGGTGACACAGCGTTGAGCACAACCATGTAGGTGTTGTTATTGTTGTTCAATTGCCCAGCCGTGTCTGACTCTTTGTGACCCCATAGACTGCAGCATGCCAGGCTTTCCCGTCCCTCACCATCTCCCAGAGACTGCCCAAGATCATGTTTCTTATATCGGTGATGCCATCCAGCCATCTCATCCTCTGACACCATCTTTTCCTCTGCCGGCAATCTTCCCCATCTGGAACTTTAATGAGCCAATCAGATGACCAAAATGCTGGAGCCTCAGCTTCAGCATCAGTCCTTCCAGGGAATATTCAGGGTTGATTTCCTTTAAGATTGGCTTGATCTCCTTGCTGTCCAAGGGACTTTCGAGCGTCTTCTCCAGCACCACACTTTGAAGGCACCTGTTGTAGCCACGCATTCTGGGGAAACAAACTCACTCAGAAGGACAATGCAGAGTGTGGAGTGCAGTTTATTACACCGGCGGGCCCAAGGCAGAGTCTCCTCTTAGCCAAGGACCCTGACCAGTTTCTGTGAAAACCTTATAAACCCTATAAGGTTTGCCCAAACACACCTCCCAAACTCCCTGAAACTAGTCTGAACAAAGGAAAAGAAAGATACAATCAAAGTTAACCCATGATTCATAAGCTTTAAGTCCTAGGTAGTGAAGAGTGGACAATTATCAATAAGTCTGTGTTCATAACCCAATAAACATAATAGAATGCATGATTCTGTTGGGTTACACAGATAATTAGGGTAGGCAGAGTCTAGGTGCGAGCCCTGGGGCTCTTCCATCCGGGGGGCCTGGTTTTTCAGTTGGTATGTCATTTCCATAGATACTGGGCAAAGAGCTCAAAGTCCACAGTCTGGCCCAAGATGGAGCATGTTCTGTTTCCTCCTTCATATCAACTAATCAATTGGTCCCTGCGGCGGGCAACCAAATGTGAATTCTTGGGTGGGATGAAGTGTGATACGGGAGCAGAGAAAGCTGCTTCCACAGGCACTTGAATCACAAAGCCCCCGTTTCCCAATGCAGTGTGAATTTCTCCTCTTTATTTCATTTTTCAATTCTTGGATAGATTTTTATTTTAATTGAACTTGATTTTATTTTAAATTTTAATTAAAATGTCATTGCTGCTGCTGCTGCTGCTAAGTCGATTCAGTCGTGTCCGACACTGTGCAACCCCATAGACAGCAGCACACCAGGCCCTGCCGTCCTTGGGATTCTCCAGGCAAGAACACTGGAGTGGGTTGCCATTTCCTTCTCCACTGCATGAAAGTGAAAAGTGAATGTGAGGTCACTCAGTCGTGTCCGACTCTTCATGACCACATGGACTAGAGCCTACCAGGCTCTTCCATCCATGGGATTTTCCAGGCAAGAGTACTAGAGTGGGGTGCCATATTAGCCGCTAACATTTACAAGACTAACAGTGTCAGAGTCTTTGGGAGAACGCTCATCACTTCATCCCAGGGCTCTGGTTCTGTGCCTCGTATGCTGTTCTGGGCCATCTAAGGAGGAGCCAACATGTGTCTGCGGTGTTGGGAGAACAAGGTGAAGGTCAGCATGGTTCAGGCCATGAGGAAAAGAGCCCCAGGGCAGGAGGCTGCGATCATGAAGCCAGGAGACAGATCTTGAGGGATTCATTCATCCAAGGAAGAGACTTTAGATTTTATTTCCAATGTGATGGAAATTCATGGGCAGGTTGATTTCCCATGGAGTGCCATTATCTGATTTAAAAAGATCATTCTATATTACTCAGCCACTAAAATGAAAGAAATAATGCCATTTGCAGCAAAATAAATGGACCTAGAGGGTGTCATACTGAGTGAAGTAAGTCAGGGAGAGAAGGAGAAATATTTTATGACATCGCTTATTTGTGGACTCTAAAAAAATGAAACAAATAATTATTTACAAAACAGAATCAGATTGGCAGACATAGAGAATGAACTTACGGTTGCTGGTGGGGAAGGAAGGGGGGAGGGACAGTTAGGGAGTTTGGGATGGATACGTACACACCACTATATTTTAAATGGAATGCCAGCAAGGCCCTACATAAAGCACAAGGAACCTGCTCATGGTTACGTGGCAGCCTGGATGGGAGGGGAGCTTGGGAGAGAATGGATATATGTATATGTGTGACTGAGTCCCTTCACTGTCCAACAGAAACTCACGACATTGTTAATCAGCTATACTCCAATACAGAATAATTTAAAAAATAAAATCATTCTAGGTTTTGCAGGGACAAGAGTAGAAGTAAAGAGGTGGGTTCAGGTGGCAGAAATGAAGATGGTAAAATATGATCTTGTTTGGAACACGTCATGAAGATGCAGCCAACAGACCTAGTTGGTGGGCAAATGTGGGGTGTCAAGATAATGGAGCTGATACTTACTGAGATGAACAATAACAGCTTTTCAAAAGGAAATCAAAGGATTTTTATACAGACTAAGTTTAAAATGCCTATTAAATACCCAGGCTGAGGTCATAAGTTGCCTGTTAGATTTATGAGCCAAAATTCAGACAACAAGGTGGAAACTAGAGATAAAAATTTAGAAACCATCCACATACAAATGGGTTTGAATGAGATCACCCAAACAATAGGCACGTAGACTGTAAATCACGAAAACATGGAGCTAAATCCTTTTCATAGATAGAAAACATGTGTGTCTTGATAGAAACTATCATTGTAAACATGAAACTTCTCTCCAAACTCATCTATAAATCTGATGCCAGGTTAATCAAAATCCCAAAGGAAACTTCCAAGGAATCTGAGCCTCTACTTTTGCAAGGGGCCTGTCCTCATGTTAACGTGCTTTGGCGTTTGGGTAACAGACCACCCAAAGTTGTTTAGGGGAAAGGGTTGCTCCTTTGATCGTGTACCTGGGAAGTCCAATGATGAAACTGCTTTAGACTGGTTTATTTCAGTAGATTAGGGTGTTTGGTGCTTTGTGTTGCTGGGCCATATTTCCTTCTGTCTGTTGTCTTCATCTCCATCTTGGCTCCCCTGAGTGCAAAATTCACGTTGCTGTACCAGCTCCATAGCAGAAAGCAACCCTGCAGGAAGGAACGCTTCTCATGGAGTGACTTTCTTTCTCTTAAAGACACAGAAGTTCTGTCCCTAGAGCTCCCTGGGGTCTGTCATCCAGGCTTGGCCTGCACAAAAGCACAACAGCAGCAACAACTTTGTGTTTTGTGCTGAGGGACAGGACCTGCGTGGTGGAGGGGAGGTGGAGATGGCTGAGTGAAGACCGACAGCTTTCAATTAGGGAGGGTAAAGAGAGCAATGAACCCCGGGCAAGAAAGCGGTAATACACGGGACTGTAACAGAGAAAAGCTGCACCCCAAAAGCAAAGTCATGTTTGAAAAGAACAGCAATGAAGAATTTGCCTCCTAAAAACAAAGCAACCTGTAAAATGGCAGTGATAAAAATATGTGCTATTGGCACCAGAATGGACAAATGAGCCCATGAAAGAGAAGAGTCCAGAACAGACGTGTATATATATATATATGTATAGATAACCTAGGCATCGTACACATGTATTATGGGGCTTCCCTGGTGGCTTGGTGGTAAAGAATCTGCCTGCCCACGTAGTAAACACGAGTTCGATCCCTAGGTCTGGAAGATCCCCTGGAGGAGGACATGGAAACCCACTCCAGTGTTCCTGTCTGGAAAATTCTATGGACAGAGAAACCTGGAGGGCTTCAGCCCATGGGAATCACAAAAGAGCCAGACACGACTTAGATACTAAACAACAATGCATATGTTACACACACACACACATGGGAAGCATTTACTGTAGAATAAAGGCCGCATTTAAAACCAGTAGACAGCAGAGACTTGCCTATGGTCCAGGCAAGTGAAGACTTTCCCTTTCAATGCAGCGAATGTGGGTTCAATCCCTGGTCATGTAGGGAGGTAAGATTCCATGTGACTCTCGGCCAAAATACCAACACATAAGCAGAAACAATATTGTAATAAATTCAATGAAGACTTTAAAAATAGTACAATTCAAAAAAATCTAAACAAATAGAAAAGGATAGCAAATAATTCAATAAATGGTACCAGATGATCAGCTGGGAAACAATGAAGTTAGGGCCTACGTCACAAGACACAAAAATAAATTCCAACAACAAACAAAGAGCTTAAGATAGAATGGGTGTGTTAATTCTCAAAGAAATGAGAAAATATTTTTAAACAACCTTTTGGCAAGGAACAGCATTTCTACACAGGTCACAAAGCCCAGGAACAATAAAAGTAATGGCTGACACACTGTGCGAGATGAAAACTGAAATCATTTGTGCGACAAGAGATGACATTCTAAATCTAAGAGCCTGGGAGGAAACATTTTCATACTAATGGCAGATAAGTATCTAGGTATTTAATGTCCAACATATGAAGAGAGTGCCTGCAGGCTTCTAAGTCCAAGGCCTTCAAGCTTGGAGAACTTCCTGCACATGGGTGATGGAAGCCCCCACCCCCTGAAGGCCCACAGACAATGACCGACAGGTGCAGGATCAGAAGGACTACTCTTTGGACCTTAAGGGGCCCACTCCATGGTGCCCTGCAGAGCCCCAGTCCACCACCACCAACTGGATCAGCCCAAGGCCAAACCCTGGGAAGATTCATTTTGATCAGCTCTTCTCTTCTTGTGTTCTTCCCTCTAAGCCCATGCCCCCATCCTGTGGGCAGCCAAGATCCACTGCTGGGGACCTCCCTGCCCCTATTGCCCCATCCTAGTTCCTCCTGATAAAAGTCACCCCAAAGGGAAGTTCCTCTGACCCTCACCCCAGACCAACGCAGTCCCCTCTGTTATTTGCCCTTAGCATCCCAAACCTCTGTTACAGCTGTTGCATAAGGCCGCTTCATAGATTCATCTCACCTGCTGGGCAGCTGAGACCTTACCTCTGTTGTTGTTCCTTGTTCAGTTGCTAAGTTGTGTCTGACTCTGCGACTCCATGAACTGCAGCACGCCAGGCCTCTCTGTCCTTCACTATCTCCCACAGTCTGCTCAAACTCATATCCATTGAGCTGGTGATGCCATCCAACCATCTCATTCTCTGCCATCCCCTTCTCCTCCCGTCTTCAATCTTTCCCAGCATCAGGGTCTTTTCCAGTGAGTCAGCTCTTCCTATCAGGTAGCCAAAGTATTGGAGCTTCAGTTTCAGCATCAGTCCTTCCAATGAAAATTCATGGTTGATTTCCTTTAGAGTTGACTGGTTTGATCTCTTCCTGTTCAAGGGACTCTCAAGAATCGTATCTTGTTGTAATGTATTAAGCCCAAATCTGTATCCTCTTATCTCAACTCATATCCAAACTGGGGTAAAAGAAAGCTACCGATGAAAGACCCCCTAGCCATCTTTTCTCTGGATAAGAATCTCATGTGAAATGAGAAAAAGATTAGAAAAATGCTCAGAAAGTTGGGAGAAAATGCAAAAAAAAAAAAAAAGGATTGCCTTCCAAATAAGAAACGCCATTATTCACATCTTAAAATGGGTCAACCTGAAAGCCAAACTTAGAATGAACAAATTGTTAGACTGATCATTTTTTAAAAGGCAGGTGAAAGGAAGAAACTATGACAGTGTAAAGAGGGGGAATAAACCATTTTCAAAACACTGCAGCCATTTGATAATTTGGAGAAAATATGAAGTCACAAAGAAGAAACATAGGTAGACCAGATCTACTGGCACAGCTATCCATCCCCCAGCATGGAGACTCATTCTCACTCTCGGGGAACTTCCCTGGACGCTTGAGTGACCCCCTGGATCTTTGTGGCAGAAAGATGCCCCTGGAATGATCCAGGAAGAGCCCAAACTTACGAACAGTGATGGCTAAGGCAGATAGTCTCTTGGACCAAATTATCTCATCTCTTGTATGAAACTGACATATGAAGGATGTGTTATCACGTGTTTATTAATGTTTTTCTACCGTTTGGGCATCTATCCTCTCCACACATCACACAGTAGGAAGGAAGCATGCTGCCATTGATTCAAATCACTGGTTAAACCGTCACGAACATGAGGGTGATTTCTTTAAACATATTGTTGGAAGTAAAGGAAATCATCTTCAACTTAATGTCTCTCAAAGTACTTGAGAGAATCCTCACAAAGTGAATCCCCAAATCTCCAAAACCCTAGGAAACTAGCAGATGAAAAAAATCAGAGATAGGAGGGAAATGAGCTGCTCAACAAACACTATTAATATAAGGCATATTGCTGTGGAATTGTAAAATTCTCTGCAGATTGCCAGAGGAGGGGAAAAAGGCCTTAAAGCTATTACATGGCTAACTATTGTGCATTGCATAGAGATTCTGAACAAAACCAGAACATTAAGATACATTTTGAGGACAAATGTTTCCATTTAGTTTCCAATTAATACTTCTAAAACAATTTTTATTGACTGCTTGTCAACACCAGCTATTTCTTTCTTTTAGCTTAAAAACATCTGTAGAGCAGCTTCAGATTCACCGCAAATGTGAGCGGAAGGGACAAGGGTTTCCCTCGACCTCCTGCTGCCACATGTGCAGAGACCCCGCCCTGATCCAGAGCCCCGCTGGAGTGGTGTATTGGTTACAACTGATGGACCCACATGGATATAGTGACCCAAAAGCCATAACTGATACCAGGGTTTACTCTTTGTGCTGTGTGCTCTACAGGTTTGGCTATTTAACGACATGCACCTGCCATCGTAGTATCATACAGAGCGCTTTCATTGCCCTAAAATTCCTCTGTGCTCCATCTGTTCATCACCCGCATTCCCCCAACCTCGGACAACCGCTGTCCTCTTTCCTGTCTCCATAGCTGCTCTGTTTCCAGAATATCACATATTAGAATCACATTATATAGACTCTTTTCAGACTGGCTTCTTTTACTTAGTATTGATAATATGCATTCCAGACTTTTCCATGAGAAAACAAACATTTAAGATCTTTTCATGACTTGGTTGCTCATCTATTTTTAGCACTGAAAAAACATTCCATTGTCTAGACTACAGAGTTTATGTATCCTTTCACCTACTGAAGGACACCTTGGCTGTTTCTAATTCTTAGCAATAATTCATCATAAAGCTGCTACAGACATTCATGTGCAGGTTTTTATGTGGGCGGAAGTTTTACACTCTTTTGGGTAAGACAATTTTTAAATAATGAGAGTACTAGAAACTCACATTTACTGGCTGTTGAGAGCATTACATGGGTTAACAGAAATCCATGTGATCAGCTCGGAGCCTGGCTTATGATCAGTGATCAGGAAACTCAAACAGGGGCTCTGTATCAACCTAGAGGAGTGGGATGCTAAGGGAGATAGGAGGGAAGTTCAAAAGGGAGGGGATATATGTATACCTCTGGCAGATTCATGCAGGGGGTTGACAGAAAAAAACAAAATTGTATAAAGCAGTTATCCTTCAATAAAAAAATAAATTAAAAAAATAGGTGATGAGGAAATATTAGTCTAATGCAAATATTCTTTATTCCTTCCCTGGCTAGGAGGTATCCAAAAGGTATTTACTTCTCTTGGGGTCAAGATGTCTGTAAATGGGGGCTTCCTTTGGTCTGGAGGTTGTCAGGAATGAGCCTCAGAGAAGGATGGGCTTCCCAGGTGCCTCTAGTGGTGAAGAACCTGCCTGCCAGTGTTGGAGACGTAAGAGACATGGGTTTGATTGTTAGGCTGGGAAGATTCCCCAGAGGAGGAAATAACAACCCACTCCAGTATTCTTGCCTGGAGAATCCCATGGACAGAGGAGCCTGGCGGGCTACAGTCCATGGGGTCGCAAAGAGTCAGACACGACCGAAGTGACTTAGCAAGCGGCAGGATGGACGGGAACAGCAAAGGATGCACGTTGCAGGATGTGGAGTAGGAGGGGGCTTGCGCTCTTTGGTCTTGTTCTTGAGAAAAATTCCTCTGTGCTCCATCTGTTCATCACCCGCATTCCCCCAACCTCGGACAACCGCTGTCCTCTTTCCTGTCTCCATAGCTGCTCTGTTTCCAGAATATCACATATTAGAATCACATTATATAGACTCTTTTCAGACTGGCTTCTTTTACTTAGTATTGATAATATGCATTCCAGACTTTTCCATGAGAAAACAAACATTTAAGATCTTTTCATGACTTGGTTGCTCATCTATTTTTAGCACTGAAAAAACATTCCATTGTCTAGACTACAGAGTTTATGTATCCTTTCACCTACTGAAGGACACCTTGGCTGTTTCTAATTCTTAGCAATAATTCATCATAAAGCTGCTACAGACATTCATGTGCAGGTTTTTATGTGGGCGGAAGTTTTACACTCTTTTGGGTAAGACAATTTTTAAATAATGAGAGTACTAGAAACTCACATTTACTGGGCTGTTGAGAGCATTACATGGGTTAACAGAAATCCATGTGATCAGCTCGGAGCCTGGCTTATGATCAGTGATCAGGAAACTCAAACAGGGGCTCTGTATCAACCTAGAGGAGTGGGATGCTAAGGGAGATAGGAGGGAAGTTCAAAAGGGAGGGGATATATGTATACCTCTGGCAGATTCATGCAGGGGGTTGACAGAAAAAAACAAAATTGTATAAAGCAGTTATCCTTCAATAAAAAAATAAATTAAAAAAATAGGTGATGAGGAAATATTAGTCTAATGCAAATATTCTTTATTCCTTCCCTGGCTAGGAGGTATCCAAAAGGTATTTACTTCTCTTGGGGTCAAGATGTCTGTAAATGGGGGCTTCCTTTGGTCTGGAGGTTGTCAGGAATGAGCCTCAGAGAAGGATGGGCTTCCCAGGTGCCTCTAGTGGTGAAGAACCTGCCTGCCAGTGTTGGAGACGTAAGAGACATGGGTTTGATTGTTAGGCTGGGAAGATTCCCCAGAGGAGGAAATAACAACCCACTCCAGTATTCTTGCCTGGAGAATCCCATGGACAGAGGAGCCTGGCGGGCTACAGTCCATGGGGTCGCAAAGAGTCAGACACGACCGAAGTGACTTAGCAAGCGGCAGGATGGACGGGAACAGCAAAGGATGCACGTTGCAGGATGTGGAGTAGGAGGGGGCTTGCGCTCTTTGGTCTTGTTCTTGAGAGGGGACTCCATCTCCCAGAAAGGCTTCGCATGGCTTCTGATGAAAGAGTGACCGAAAGAGTCAAGGGTGTTAGAAAGTTAGGAGAAAGTATTAGAAAGTCAACACTTCCCCTAAGCTTGTGGAAAGTGGAATTGCACATTCCAGAAGTGGTTTTCTTAAGGACTAAGGATTATGTTAGTTACTTTAAGCATGAAGAGACATCTCTGGGCTTCTCCTCTGTAATGAACTAGGACATCCTAATATTAAACAGGCTCCCGCATTCTAGAGGAGAGCGGCTGGGCTGCAACGCCTGGGGGCTGGAGAAGCCACATCCCCTTTCTGTGCATCTCAAATCAGAGTTCCAAGGGGGAGGCTTTCCATAGGCGGAAACTCATGCTTCCCGGGGGTCCTGCTGCCAGTGAGACGAGAAGCACAGGGGCTCCTAGTGTGCGTGGGGCCCGCCATGAATTCTTCAGTCTGATTTGCAGGAACATCTGTAATTTGGTTCAGACCTCCCCTTGGCTTCATTTGACCTCACAGTGTCCCGTCTGTTGACCTCGGATGCTCCTTTGATGTCCTGCCGACTCACTTGCTTTGGGATCTTCCCTGGTTATACTTCCCTCTGCTGGAACGCCACATCCTCTGACTACCCATACCCTCCCCATTGTGCAGGGCCAACCTCTCCAGATGCTGCCAAGGTCTGCAGCATCCTGGTGTTGCTGAGTTGCCATCACACAGCTAGTGTGCTGATTTTGTAGTTGAGGGCTAAACAAATCACTGTTAGGTGATCTAACAACCCAGGCAAAGATGCAGCATGTATCATGTGTATTTAGAGAAGAAAAGTAAATTCAGATTTATAAAAAAGAAAAATCAGCATGGGTCAAAAAAGAGATGATAACAATGAAAATGAATTTTGTCCTCAAAATAGTCAACATGCAAGAACCATTTACAGCAGACAGTTTTTAGACTCAACTTGCACATGCGTGCGTTAGTCACACAGCTGTGTCCAGTTCTTTGCAGTCCGGTGGACTGTAGCCTGCCAAGTTCTCTGTCCATGGAATTTTCCAGGCGAGTGTATTTGGATGGGTAGCCATTCCCTTCTGCAGGGCATCTTCCCCACCCCACATCTCCTGCGTTGCAGGCAGACTGTTTGCTATCTGAGCTACCAGGAAAACTTGTGTATCAATTTTAAAACAGGTTCCGGTGATCTTTAAGTTGCATCCACTCTTGAGTTTGGATTATTTGCCTGCATTCTCTTGTTGATCAGGGTTTACCGACCTCAGCCCTGTTGACAGGTGGGGCTGGATAATTCTCCTGATGGGGCTGCCCTGGACATTGTAGAGTGTTCAGCAGCGTGCATGGTTTTAATGTACCACATGCCAGCAGCAACCCCACACAGACATCAGTCATGACAAGCAGAAATGTCTCCAGGCGTTGACAACTGTCCCCCGCAGGAGCAGAACTGCCCCGGTTTGAGATCATTGCTGTAAAATTATGCTACATTTTTATGCTACATACCAGCTATTAGTACAGAGGAGTGATTCCCATAACAAGTTTTGAATCAGCCATACCTGGATTCATATAACACCTCACATTTACATGGTACATAGATTATGATTACTGAACAAGTTAAGTTACTTCACATCATTTAGCCCGTTTGCTCACATGGAAAACAAAGAATACCTGTCTCACAAGGTCACTTTGAGAAATAATTTGGACCATTCATGTGAAGCACTTAACACAATGCTTGGATTATAATAAGCAGGTAATAGACAATAGCCATCATTATTTCTAGCAATAAGCAGCAGGCTGCATCCAGAGACTTTGTTTAATGCCATTGTGAATATCATGATGTCTACAGCTCTCCGTGAGGAGAAGTCCTATTTGGCATAGGTTTAGCTGATATTTAAAGTAGGCTTTCCTGGTGGCTCAGACAGTAAAGAATCCATCTACAATTCAAAAGACCCAGGGATGCCTGGGTTGGGATGATCCCCTGGAGAAGGGAATGGTAACCTCCTCCAGTATTCTTGTCTGGAAAATTCCATGGACGGAGGAGCCTGGCAGGCTACAGTCCATGGGGTTGCAGAGACCGAGGCACAGCTGAGTGGCTAACCCTTTCACTTCCATTTCAGGGGAAGATTTAAAGTAATGAGGTACAAGACAAGCCACTGTAATGTGACGGAGGGTGGGGGGAACAGAGTAGAGAGACAGCAAAGAATGCTGTTTATTCCCCCATTTCCTCATTTATTCAGTGAGCTCTGCATATCCTTCCTAGAGTGTGCAGTGGAGAAAGGGGGACAAGATACAGTCTCTGATCCTGAACTGCTCAAAGGCTAGAAAAAGCTCAGAGAATAAGAGAAAGTCAAGACCACTGAGAAGCTGCCAGGCATTTTGGGGAGTGCTTGGAAGATGGCAAAGCCTCCCTGGGCTTTATTGACTGGATGCGATTAAAGTCTCCTGTTAAACCTGGAACTCTGAGTGAGCGCAGACGCAGCCAGTCCTGCCGGTCCTGAGAAGCAGCCACTGGTTGGTTACTGGGGATGGGACACAAGCCTGGGTCCTTTTCAGCTCAGTTCAGCTCAGTCGCTCAGTCGTGTTCGACTCTCTGCAACCCCATGACTGCAGCATGCCAGGCCTCCCTGTCATTCACCATCTCCTGGAGCTCGCTCAAGCTCACGTCCATTAAATCACTGATGCCATCCAGCCATCTCTTCCTCTGTCATCCGCTTTTCTTCTGGCCTTCAGTCTTTCCCAGCACCAGGGTCTTTTCCAGTGAGTCAGTTCTTCGCAGCAGGTGGCCACAATAGCCTTTTCATGCTCCTGAAGATTCTTTCATTCTCCATGTCACACACTTTGGTGTTGGATAAGATGAGAAGGCAATGGTACCCCACTCCAGTACTCTTGCCTGGAAACTCCCACGGACGGAGGAGCCTGGTGGGCTGCAGTCCATGAGGTCACTAAGAGTCAGGCACGACTGAGCGGCTTTCACTTTCATGCACTGGAGAAGGAAATGGCAACCCACTCCACTGTTCTTGCCTGGAGAAGTCCAGCAACGGGGGAGCGTGGTGGGCTGCTGTCTGTGGGGTCGCACAGAGTTGGACACGACTGAAGCAACTTGGCGGCAGCAGTAGCAGCAAGATGTATCTAGCTTGAGTGTCCACTAAGAAAGATGTCTCAGTCCAGAAACGCTCAAGGTTAATCTCCCCACGAGGTAAACGTTAACTGATGGAAGAGAGGTGGACACAGAGCCCACACCCAGAGAGGAACTGCCTGCCAAGTGAGCACCCCTGCTGGGCAGGCTGCTGGTCCTTTGTGGCTTCCTGTGAAGCACGTTCAGTCTGCAGTGGAGCCTCACACACACGGCCGCCTGTGCCTCCTGCTCTTCTGCCTTCCAAAACAGCAGCCCTGGGGCGGCTCAGACCATAGATGATCTGCCTGCAAAGCAGGAGGCCCGGGTTCACTCTCTGGGTCAGGAAGAGTCCCTGAAGAAGGAAACAGCAACTCACTCCAGGGTTCTTGCCTGGAGAATCCCATGGACAGAGGAGCCTGGCGGGCTACAGAGCCGGACAAAGCTGAGCGACTAACACACAGGTACACACACTCTTTGTTTCAGGTTCTGTCTTTCTAAAGGCACTTGATTAAAACACCATGCTTTCTGAATTAGAAAGCTTCCATAGAATCTGGATGTTCAAAGACAAATTCAGTAGGATTTGCTTTAGCCTTTATTGCTGCTGGTTTTTTTTTTTTTTACGCACAGAGTTGGACACGACTGAAGCAACTTGGCGGCAGCAGTAGCAGCAAGATGTATCTAGCTTGAGTGTCCACTAAGAAAGATGTCTCAGTCCAGAAACGCTCAAGGTTAATCTCCCCACGAGGTAAACGTTAACTGATGGAAGAGAGGTGGACACAGAGCCCACACCCAGAGAGGAACTGCCTGCCAAGTGAGCACCCCTGCTGGGCAGGCTGCTGGTCCTTTGTGGCTTCCTGTGAAGCACGTTCAGTCTGCAGTGGAGCCTCACACACACGGCCGCCTGTGCCTCCTGCTCTTCTGCCTTCCAAAACAGCAGCCCTGGGGCGGCTCAGACCATAGATGATCTGCCTGCAAAGCAGGAGGCCCGGGTTCACTCTCTGGGTCAGGAAGAGTCCCTGAAGAAGGAAACAGCAACTCACTCCAGGGTTCTTGCCTGGAGAATCCCATGGACAGAGGAGCCTGGCGGGCTACAGAGCCGGACAAAGCTGAGCGACTAACACACAGGTACACACACTCTTTGTTTCAGGTTCTGTCTTTCTAAAGGCACTTGATTAAAACACCATGCTTTCTGAATTAGAAAGCTTCCATAGAATCTGGATGTTCAAAGACAAATTCAGTAGGATTTGCTTTAGCCTTTATTGCTGCTGGTTTTTTTTTTTTTTGGCCAACTCATAGACCATAGGAATTGGATGTTAACATCAAGGCAATATAGTATTATTCATGGGTTGTTGTGCAAAACCACACTTACTGGGTTGGCTTAAAAGATCATTCTGGTTTTTCTGTAAGATGTTATGGAAAAACTCAACCAAACTTTTTGGCCAAGCCAAATATACAATAGATATAAATAAATAAGTGGGCCCCCCAGTTTGGGAACATTAATAGAAAAATCTAGAGAAACCTGCCCAGTTAAGGATTTTCTTGCCTGAGTGGGTTACAAGTCACAGCAGAAGCCTCCAGGAAGCATAAAATCCAGTAAGACAAATTATTCCCACTCCTAAATTTAGTTTGCTGCACCTATCAACAACAGACTGGCATAGTAAACCGACTGGATTTGTGATATGACTGGTGGACATTTAGTAGCTAGTGGGAAAATGGCTATAAGCATTTCCATCTCCCCTAGCAAAAGAGAAATATGTCTATTATCTTGAGTATAGTAGTCTGATTTTATGGTTCTAGAATGGAAACTCTTTCACATGAAGAGACAAGCTGTCAAGTAGCTCAAAGATTATTTTCAAGAAATTCTGAACATTCAGTGTGATATATATACAGCCTTGTAGGGAACTTATTTGGACTTTCCAGAAGAAGCAAAGATAGCATTAGGACTTGGTGTCTGCTTTTGTAACGGGCTATTTAAAAAAAATTAGAAATTGCCTGGATAATGTAGTTTACTATTACTTTTTAAAAGTAGGAAAAGTTATCCCAGATATTATTAACCTAATATCTTAACACTTGAAAGAAGAAAGAATAATAGAAAAAGATTTTAAAGAGAAAATGTAAATTACTAATATAGCTTAAAGACTATAGGAGAGGCTGTTGTCAAAATTATGAAACATATAATTAAAAATAACTGAATTTTAGTCAATATGAAAAATGAAGGTTTTCCTAAAGGGGTTAAAGATTATGTTGTGGGGGGAGAAAAAACTCTTATATATAAAACACATATATACATGGAATAAAGAATATCTATAAAGTATATCTGTGGGATTAAGATTTCATAAGGGCACTTAGAGGAAATGTGTCTAAAAATTCCTTAGGGGAATTATAATGAAAATAAAAGTCTGAGAATGGCACTGAAGCATGTATACTATCATATAAGAGATGAAGCGCCAGTCTATGTTCAATACAGGATACAGGATGCTTGGGGCTGGTGTACGGGATGATCCAGGGAGATGGTGTGGGGTGGGAGGTGGGAGGGTGCTTCGGCATTGGGAGATCGTGTACACCTGTGGCTGATTCATGTCAATATATGGCAAAACCAATACAGTATTGTAAACTAGAATAAAGAATTAAATAAATAAATAAATAAATAAAAGTCTGAGAATGGCACTGAAGCATGTATACTATCATATAAGAGATGAAGCGCCAGTCTATGTTCAATACAGGATACAGGATGCTTGGGGCTGGTGTACGGGATGATCCAGGGAGATGGTGTGGGGTGGGAGGTGGGAGGGTGCTTCGGCATTGGGAGATCGTGTACACCTGTGGCTGATTCATGTCAATATATGGCAAAACCAATACAGTATTGTAAAATAGAATAAAGTATTAAATAAATAAATAAATTTAAAAAAAGAAATGTTACATTAGGGGTTAAATAGTTCTGTAAGAGAAACAAATTCAATTCAAAGTATACTTAATAAAAATATGTGTTAGAATATATTATCTATAGGATATAGATATAAAATATATTATCTATATTATCTAAATATCTATATATTTAACATATTAAGTATATGTTGCAGTTGTTGTTTGGTCACTAAGTCGTGTCTGACTCATTGTGACCCCATGGACTGCAGCATGCCAAGCTTCCCTGTCATTCACTATCTTCTGGAGTTTGCTCAAACTCATGTCCATTGAGCAAGTGATGCCATCTAACCATCTCATCCTCTGTCACTCCCTTCTCCTCCTTCCCTCCATCTTTGCCAGCATCAGAATCTTTTATGATGAGATGAATTGGCTCTTTGCATCAGGTGGCCAAAATATTGGAGCTTCAACTTTCAGCATCAGTCCTTCAAATGAATGTTTAGGGTGCGTTTCCTTTTGGGATTGATTGGTTTGGTCTTCTTGCAGTCCAAGGGACTCCGCAACACCACAATTTGAAGCATCAATTCTTTGGCTCTCAGCCTTCTTTATGAGCCAACTCTCACATCCATACATGACTACTGGAAAAGCCACAGCTTTGACCATATGGATCTTTGTCAGCAAAGTTATGTCTCTGCTTTTTAATATGCTGTCTCGGTTTGTCATAGCTTTCCTTCAAAGTGTCTTTTAACTTCATGGCTGCAGTCACCATCTGCAGTGATTTGGGAGCTCAAGAAAATAAAATCTGTCACTCTTCCACTTTCTCTCCCTTTCATTTGCCATGAAGTGATGAGACCAGATGCCATGATCTTGGTTTTTTTAATGTAGAGTGTTAAGCCAACTTCTTCACTCTGCTTTTTACTCTCATCAAGAGGCTTTTTGGTTCCTCCTCATTTTCTACCACTTGAGTGTTATCATCTGCATATGTGAGGTTGTTTATATTTCTCCTGACAGTGCCAAAGAATTGATGCTTTCAAATTGTGGTGCTGGAGAAGACTCTTGAGAGTCCCTTGGACAGTAAGGAGATCAAATCCATCAATACTAGAGGAAATTAATCCTGGATATTCATTGGAAGGACTGATGCTGAAGCTGAACCTTCAATACTTTGGCCACCTGATGTGAAGAGCCAACTATTTGGAAAATACCCTGATGGTGGGAAAGATTGAGAGCAGGAAGAGAAGGGGTTAACAGAGAATGAGATGGTTGGAATGCACCACTAACTCAACGGACATGAATTTGACCAAACTCTGGGGGACAGTGGAGGACAGGGAAGCCTGGTGTGCTGCAGTCCATGGGGGTGTCAAAGAGTTGGACAAGACTTAGCAACTGAACATCAAAAACGACAGTCTTGATTCCAGCTTGTGATTCATCCAGCCTGGCATTTCACATGATATATTCTACGAGTTCAGTTCAGTTCAGTCGCTCAGTGGTGTCTGACTCTTTGCCACCCCATGAATTGCAGCATGCCGGTCCTCTCTATCCATCACCAACTCCCGGAGTTCACTCAAACTCATGACCATTGAGTCGGTGATGCCATGCAGCCATCTCATCCTCTGTCATCCCCTTCTCCTCCTGCCCCCAATCCCTCCCAGCATCAGAGTCTTTTCCAGTGAGTCAGCTCTTCGCATGAGGTGGCCAAAGTACTGGAGTCTCAGCTTTAGCATCAGTCCCTCCAAAGAAATCCCAGGGCTGATCTCCTTCAGAATGGACTGGTTGGATCTCCTTGCAGACCAAGGAACTCTCAAGAGTCTTCTCCAACACCACAGTTCAAAAGTATCAATTCTTTGGCACTCAGCTTTCTTCACAGTCCAACTCTCACATTCATACATGACTACTGGAAAAACCATAGCCTTGACTAGACAAACCTTTGTTGACAAAGTAATGTCTCTACTTTCCAATATGCTATCTAGGTTGGTCATACCTTTCCTTCCAAGGAGTAAGCGCCTTTTAATTTCATGGCTGCAGTCACCATCTGCAGTCATTTTGGAGCCCAAAAAAGTGAAGTCTGACACTGTTCCCATTGTTTCTCCATCTATTTCCCACGAAGTGATGAGACCAGATACCATGATCTTCGTATTCTATATGTTGAGCTTTAAGACAACTTTTTCACTCTCCTCTTTCACTTTCATCAAGAGACTTTTTAGTTCCTCTTCACTTTCTACCATAAAGGTGGTGTCATCTGCACATCTGAGGTTACTGATATTTCTCTTGGCATTCTTGATTTCAGCTTGTGTTTCTTCCAGTCCAGCGTTTCTCATGCTGTACTCTGCATATAAGTTAAATATGCAGAGTGACAATATACAGCCTTGACGTACTCCTTTTCCTATTTGGAACCAGTCTGTCATTCCATGTCCAATTCTAACTGTTGCTTCCTGACCTGCATATAGGTTTGTCAAGAGGCAGGTCAGGTGGTCTGGTATTCCCATCTCTTGAAGAATTTTTTACAATTTCTTGTGATCCACACAGTCAAAGGCTTTGGCATATTCAATAAAGCAAAAATAGAGGTTTTTCTGGAACTCTCTTGCTTTTTCCATGATCCAGAGATGTCAGCAATTTGATCTGTGGTTCCTCTGCCTTTTCTAAAACCAGCTTGAACATCTGGAAGTTCATGGTTCACATAGTGCTGAAGCCTGGCTTGGAGAATTTTGAGCATTACTTTACTAGCGTGTGAGATGAGTGCAATCATGCAGTTGTTTGAGCATTCTTTGGCATTGTTTTTATTTGGGATTGGAATGAAAACTGACCTTTTCCAGTCCTGTGGCCACTGCTGAGTTTTCCAAATTTGCTGGCATATGGAGTTCAGCACTTTCACAGCATCATCTTTCAGGATCTGAAATAGCTCGACTGGAATTCATCACCTCTACTAGCTTTGTTCGTAGTGATGCTTTCTAAGGCTCACTTGACTTTACATTCCAGGATGTCTGGCTCTAGGTGAGTGATCACAGCATTGTGATTATCTTGTCCGTGAAGATCTTTTTTGTATCCTGCAAAAAAGTTAAATAAATAGAGTGACATTTGATAGCCTAGTTTTACCCCTTTCCTGATTTTTAACCATTCAGTTGTTCTGTGTTGTTTCTTGACCTGCATATGGGTAAGGTGGTACAGTATTCCCTTCTCTTTAAGAATTTTCCACACTTTGTTGTGATCCTCACAGTCAATAAGGCTTCCCTGGTGGCTCAGATGGTAAACTGTCTGCCTGCAATGTGGGAGACCAGGGTTTGATCCCTGGGTCGGGAAGATCCTGTGGAGAAGGAAATGGCAACCCACTCCAGTACCCTAGGCTGGAAAATCCCATGGACAGAAGAGCCTGGTATGCTATAGTCCAGGGGCTCGCAAAGAGTCGGAAACAACTGAGCAACGTCATTCACTCACTCACACAGTCAAAGGCTTTAGTATAATCAATGAAGCAGAAGTTGATATTTTTTCTGGAATTCTCTTGCTTTCCTTATGAGCCAATGAATGTTGGCAATTTGATTTCTGGTTCTTCTGCCTTTTCTAAATCCAGCTTGTACATCTGGAAATTCTCAGTTCACATATTGCTGAAGCCTAGCTTGGAAGATTTTGAGGGTAACCTTATTAGCATGCAAAATGAACGCAACTGTGCAGTAGTGTGAGCATTCTTTGGCATTGCCCTTCTTTGGGATTGGAATGAAAAGTGACTTTTTCCAGTCCTGTGGCCACTACTGAGTTTTCCAAATTTGCTGGCATATGGAGAGGGCATGTTTACAGTATCATTTTTTAAGATTTTAATTGGTTCACCTGAAATTCCATCGATTCCACTAACTTTGTGTGTAGTGATGCTCCCTAAGGCCCACTTGGCTTCACTCTCCAGGATGTCTGGCTCTAGGTGAGTGTCCACACCATTATGATTATCTGGGTCATTAAGACTTTTTTGTATAGTTCTATATATTCTTGCCAATTTTTCTTAATAGCTTCTGCTTCTATTAAGCCCTTACCGTTTCTGTCTTTTATCATAGCCATCTGCAAGAAATGTTTCCTTGGTGTCTCGAATCTTTCCCATTCTACTGTTTTCCCTCTACTTCTTTGCACGGTTCATTTAGGAAGGCCTTTTAATCTCTTCTGGCTGTTCTCTGGAACTCTGCATTCAGTCGGATATATCTTTCCCTTTCTCCCTTGCTTTTCATTTCTCTTCTTTCCTCAGCTATTTGTAAAGCCTCCTAAAACAGCCATTTTGTCTTCTCACATCCCCTCTTCCCTCTCACCCCCCCACCCCCCCACCCACACCCCGCTCTGGGGCTTTGGGCTGATTTTGGTCACTGCCTACTGTACAATGTTACAAGCCTCTGTTCTTAGTTCTTTAGGCACTTTGTCTACCAGATCTAATTCCTTGAATCTATGTGTCTCTTCCACTGTATAATCATAGGGATTTGATTTAGGTCATACCTGAATGGCCTAGTGATTTTCCCTACTTCCGTCATTATAAGCCTTAATTTTTCAGTAGGAAGTTCATGATCTGAGCCACAGTCACCTCCAGTTCTCGTTTTGCTGACTGTATAGAGTGTCTCCATCTTTGACTGCAAAGAATATAATCAGTCTGATTTTGGTATTGACCATTTGGTGATATCTGTGTGAAAAGTTACCTCTTGTGTTGTTGGAAAAAAGTGTTTGTTATGACCTGTGCATTCTCTTGGCAAAATTCCATTAGCCTTTGCCCTGCTTGATTTTGTACTTACTCCAAGGCCAACCTTGCCTGTTACTCCAGGTATCTCTTGACTTCCTACTTTTACTTTCCAATCCCCTATAATGAAGAGGAATCTTTTTCTGATGCTAGTTCTAGATGGCTTTGTAAGTCTCCATAGAACTGGTCAACTTCAGCTTCTTTGGTATCAGTGGTTAGGGCATAGACTTGAATTTTTGTGATGTTGAATAGTTTGCCTTGGGAATGAACAGAGATCATTCTGTAGTTTTAGAGACTGAACTCAAGTACTGCATTTTGGACTCTTATTGGATATAATACATATTGAATACTTATTGTATACTAAGTTAAATATTAATTTAACTTAATTTTATAAATGTTTAACTAAAATACATTACATAAGTTACATATTATCTGAAATGTATCATATATTGAATAATTATGGGTTGCCATGTCCTCCTCCAGGATATCTCTCCAACCCAGGAAGCAAACCCGAGTCCCCTATGTCTCCCGCATTGGCAGGCAGGTTCTTTACCACTAGGGTCGCCTGGGAAACCAGATACATAATAGACGGACAGAGAAATAGAATAAATATCAATTGAATAAGTACCCGTGTTAGAAAACTTTCTGGAAAAGCTTAAGTCATGCTAAGCCCTGAAAGAATACAGAGGCCAGAATTCTGTGTGCGGGGAGGATGCTTTGTCTGAGATGAGGCCGCACGCGTGAACCGGGGCGTGAGAGTCAGAGAGAATGGCGTGTTGCAGCAACCTCGAGCGCGGTGTGTCCAGCTGAGCCTGAGGCCACGTCTTGAAGCCACTTCAGGAGAGACTGAGCAGGCGGCTGGAAGCGGCTGCCTGACATTTTGGCTCTGGATTCGGGGGACGGCTGATTCCCAAGGATAATCAAAACCACATGCGGCATGTTTGTGTTTGGTGTGTGGAAATTTGACAAGGAAATCAAAGGCACGCAGGAGACTGATGAAATCGTTTCCCACAAAACCAAGAAACCAACAAGAAAAGGAAAGATTTTAAATCACTTCTTCATCACAACCTCGATTTCCCGTGTCTGCCCCCTTTATATTCTGAGAGAAATAAAAAGAACTAGATATTCCCTCTTCCTGACTTTAAAAAAAAATATTGCCAGGTAGGTTAAGCACATTTTCAGCACCTGATTCATTGATTACATGTGTGATCTGATAATATCGTCCACCACAAAAATGTCGCAAATAATGGAGTCACACTGTCTACTAAAATGCAGATTAATCACAGAGGATCTGTCACATATGTTCCTCTGTTCTAAACCAAGCACATGCTCTACAGGGACTTCCGTGGGAAGACGATACTGGTCATTTCAGTTGCACTCAAAAAGAAGTGGTGTCTGGAAATTTATGCGAAATCAAGTAAAAGAGAACAAAGAAGAATCCAGAAATGGAAAGACTGTGAACTGCATCCAGAGTCATCTCTGAGTTAAGTTCACACCCCCTGATATGCCTCATATTATTTCCCAAGTTCTCTCACGTTGTGTCACCAAAGTGACGGAAAGTGGAGATAAATGACAAGACTCTGTTGCCACTAGGGGGTAAAAAAAAAAAAGTGTCTTAGAGACAAGAGTCTTCTCTTAGTTTATATATTAATAGTTTTGGAGCCACAAAAACAAAGCTAATAGAATGGAGGGTGGGAATTAGAGCCTTAGGTAAACCGCTGCTGCTGCTGCTGCTGAGTCGCTTCAGCCGTGTCCGACTCTGTGTGACCCCATAGACGGCAGCCCACCAGGCTCCGCCATCCCTGGGACTCTCCAGGCAAGAACACTGGAGTGGGCTGCCATTTCCTTCTCCAATGCATGAAAGTGAGAAGTGAAGAGAAGAGAAAGTGAAGTTGCTCAGTCGTGTCCGACTCTTAGTGACCCCATGGACTGCAGCCTACCAGGCTCCTCCACCCATGGGAGTTTCCAGGCAAGAGTACTGGAGAGGGGTGCCATTGCTTTCTCCGAGATAAACCACAGACATGAACAAAACAGACATAGACTGAGATACGACTGAAAGCTAGAGATTGCCTGGGCTTCCCTGGTGGCTCAGGTGGGAAAGAATCTGCTTGCAATGCAGGAGACCAGGGTTCAATCCCTGGGTCAGGAAGACCCGCTGGAGAAGAAAATGGCAACCCACTCCAGTACTCTTGCCAGGAGAATTCCAAGGACAGAGGAGCCTGGTGGGCTTCATGGGGTCACAAAGAGTTGTACGTGACTGAGTAGCTAATACACATACACACAGAGAACGCCTATACGTTGAGACTTTAAAGTCAAGTTAAATAAACTAGGAAATGGTATAGATTATCTTTCTCTCTCTTCACATGTTGAAGACAGGAGATGAGAAAAACCAGATGGATCATAAAGTCAGCAGGGTGTAGACAAACCCTTAAAGGCTGCCCCAGCTCCTTCTTCTGTGAAGAGGAAGAGACACCATTCAGCTGAGGAGCAAAAACGGGACCCTGGGAGACAGTCCCCAGCCAAGATCTGGAGTTTTTCTGTCGCATTATCTTCATGCCAATTAAGAACTTTTTCAAGTAGGAAATGTGCAGATTATAACTGAACATTCTATTTCTTCTTTTTGAATCCTAACTCCTTTTTCTCTCGAGTATATAAAAAAGTGAATCTTCATCCTGCAGATACAAAACAGGAAGTGTATCAAAATTTTCTCCCAAAGAAACTCAAATATCTCTAGCAATAAGAATAATTCACTGCCACCACAGTCTTCTTAAAAGCTAACCTAAGAGGGTCAGAGAAGATGGGCAATGGAAGAAATTTTTACACCTGGGGTGGAAAAATGTCTAAAAGAGTTGAAAAATTAAATGGCAAAGTTTGAAAACACTGTTTTTATATTTGCCTTAGAATAGGAAACTGAAGGCACAGCCATATTGAAGGAGAAAAATGTGTTTAGAAGAATCTTCCCTAAGAGCAATGGAGAGGATAAATACCAGATTCTTTGGAACAGAAAGAAATACCATGTGCCTCTAATGAGAATGTAGAGGGAGAGGGAAAAGTCAAGCCTGGAGCAAAGAGTTCTGAAGCTTCCGTGTGACTGGAGTGAAATGAAGCGAATGTTCTGAGTTTCTGTTGTCTCACCTGCTTATTTAAAGAAACTGTGAGTATTGTTTGAAAATATGTCTACAGGAACTTCCTTGGTGGTTCAGAGGTAAAGAATCCACCTTTCAATGAAAGGGATGTGGGTTTGATCCCTGGTCAGGAAACTAAACTCCCACATGCCACAGGGCAAGTAGCCCATACAGCACACCCACGTTCTGCAACGACGGGGCCCTTGCGGTCCAGAGCCTGTGCTCAGCAAGAGAGAAGCTCACGCAGCACAGTGAGGGGCCAGTGCAGCCAAAACCAGGTAAAAAACACAATAGAATGTGTCTCCTGAGATCATGGCATCTGGTCCCATCACTTCATGGCAAATAGATGGGGAAACAGAGAGAGACTTTATTTTGGGGGGCTCCAAAATCACTGCAGATGATGACTGCAGCCATGAAATTAAAAGACACTTGCTCCTTGGAAGAAAAGCTATGACCAACCTAGACAGCATCTTAAAAAGCAGAGACATTACTTTGCCAACAAAGATCCATCTAGTTAAAGCTATGGTTTTTCCAGTAGTTATGTATGGATGTGAGAGTTGGACTATAAAGAAAGCTGAGTACAGAAGAATTGATGTTTTTGAACTGTGGTGTTGGAGAAGACTCTTGAGAATCCCTTGGACAGCAAGGAGATCCAATCAGTCCATGCTAAAGGAAATCAGTCCTGAATATTCATTAGAAGGACTGATGCTGAAGCTGAAACTCCACTCCTTTGGCCACTTGATGTGAAGAGCTGACTCAGTGGAAAAGACCCTGATGCTGGGAAAGATTGAAGGTGGGAGGAGAAGGGGCTGACAGGGGATGAGATGGTTGGATAGCATCACCAACTCAATGGAAATGAATTTGAGCAAACTCTGGGAGAAAGTGAAGGACAGAGAAGCCTGGCATGCTGCAGTTCATGGGGTTGCAAAGACTGGGACATGACTGAGTGACTGAACTGAACTGAACAAAGTCTTCAGTAGTACTCCCTTCCAAAAGTCAAGCGTCCTTCACTGGAGTGAAGACTGGGCTTAATGACTTGCTTCCAACAAATAGTATGCGGTGTACAGGATGGTCTGTGACTTCTGAGATGATATCAAAAAGTTTACTCTTTGGTCTCTCTGGAATGCCTTGTTCTGGGGAAGTTGTGCCATGTTGAGGGGATGCCCAAGGTGTCTTCTGGAGCTGTCCAATGAGGTAGAACTGAGGTCTCCAACTAGCTTCTCTGGGAGTGAACTGTCTTAGAAATGGCCCTTTCAACCTGAGTGAAATCTTCAGATGATTGCAGACCACCAATATTTTGACTGTAATTTCATTAGAGACTCTGTGCCTGAACCATCCAGGTTAGCCACTCCCAAATTCCTGATCCACAGAAACTGTGCGATAATAAATGTGTATAGTTTGAAGCCACTAAGTTTTGGAGTATGTATTACGTAGTCATAGACAACTAGACAACAAGACATGTCACCTTACAGAATAAATATGAAGATTCGATGAGTTGATGTTTGTGCAATCCCTGGGACAATGGAACGGTTTACACAAACACATAGTAATCATTATCTTCTCCAGGTGGTGCCTCTACAATAGAAGCAGAGTAGCTTCGAGTAGAAATCAGCTCATACCAAGACTGTAACCCATGAGGGCAAGGGCTGTCTAATTCTTATCTATACTCCACTCCACCTCTAGCAGCTAAGGCAGAGTAGCTGATTACTGAGTATTTGCTAACTGAATGAATCAACATATGTTGAGTGAATCACTTATGGTCTCTGAACTCCGCTTCTTTCATTATCAATTAAAGGAGCTAAACTCAATGATCTCAAATGTTTGTCCTGTCTCTGAAATAATTCTAAAATATAGTATGCAAAGATTCACATAATACTATTTATTTTTAAATATTTTTGAGTTTTTGCTATGACAGGCATTATATTAAGTGGTACACAGGTATTATTTCATTCTTTCAACAACTCTTTGAAGGTTGACTGACTTTAAAATTGTCCTGACTTTAAAAGTAAGAAATCTACGGCACAGAGAAGTGATATAACTTTCTTAAAGTCATATACACAGTTAAGGTGACACCTGAATTTGAACTAGAGAGACTGACCTTTATAATCCAAAGATGAGTCTACCTGAGGCCTTCAGCATTGTGGTGTGGTCTTCATGTTAGATTCTAAGCCTCTTGGAACAAAGGCAATTCCTCATAAATAAATATCTCACATGCCTAATATACAACAAATTCTCAATAAATGTTCATTAAATGAATTAATAAATAAATAAATACAGTGTGGTCTGGAAATACCCTTAACTCACACTAAATGTGATTGAAAAAGTATGAATTTGGGATTTCGTGGGATGTTTTCTTATTATTCTTCACTTACTAGAACTTCTATTAAGGAGTCCAGAGAAATCTTAGCTCTCTCCCTAAGCCTATCCTAACCATCAGATTGTTACTACACACTGTATTAAATTATAATTCAGAGATGTGTCATAATTAAATGTCAGTATAGGAAATGTGGTAGGCGCCACTCATAAAGTTGTAGAAAGTCCTAAAGTAGCCACTCTCTGCAATCAAGAGAGCCAGTCAACTTTGCCTGTTCTTGTCTTGAACATGGACTTGGGGCAACAAAGAACTGATGAGAACCTATGCATAAGAATTTGGAAGTTTTAAAGTAGCTTTGATTTTAATATTGTAATTCTCTTTGAATTATTAAATCTCTTCTTTAGTGGGTAGACCATTAAATCTTTGTAATTCCAGATGGTATTCCAAGAGCAGATGTACCATTAAGATTTCTCCCCTCCCTTCAGAAATGTGAAAGAAGATATGTGGAAACCTTAGGCAATCACCTTGGGGTGGGAGAACCAAGGGAGGGTTGCAGAGCTGAAACGGGAGGTCAGCTAAGGGTATGAGGGGCTGATGTAGGAGCCAGGCCCATGAAAAGAGCACAGTGCTGTAGACAGAAGGAACAAGGACCTTGTTACAGAGAAAGAATGAGGATAAGTAACATGAAGTCCCAGAAGGGATGGTAGGGATTTTCTTCATGTTTATATGTCTTTATTCATCAGTGATGAATTTCAGCAGACACTAATATTCTTCCAGTATTTTTTTTCCTGGGAAATGTCAGATCTTTATTGCACTCAGTAGTCAGGGTTGACTTGTTCTCCTGTCCTTTGTCCTTGAATTTCTCCCCAGAATTGTTTTCATGTTGAAGGCTGTGTATCATTTTTTGTGGACCCAGTGTGACTTTCCAACTGTAGATTTGATTCTTTTACCAACTGAGGGACTTTTTCAAAGTCCTTTTGAAGTGTATGTGATTTCATCCTCAAGGCTAGCGAGTATATCAGATCATTTTAGCCTGTTTTCCATATCTACTAGTTTCTCTGATTATAAAACAAAATATTGCTTTAATTATCTGTACTTTGATCATCCGATTTTCTTAGTGAATTATTTGACTATCGTCTGGGTCCCATACTCTTCCTCACTGTTTGTTTTACTTCCTAATTCACTAAGAATATTTTGTTCTTCAAATGTGTCTTCTTGGGCACACCACCTCCCTTTCCATTCCGTTTGCTTGTTTATTCATATGGTCTTTGAGCTATTATCTCTTTAAATGCATAACTCATTAACTTGTCACACAGCTGGAAACAATTGTGACAGTTCCCTCATGCTCCTTGAATTCTGTTTTCCTTTTGCCTTCATAGTCTGTCATTTCCTAGGTGTGCTCCTTTCTGGTGTGATGTGTGATGAACTGTGATTGTGAACTTGAGGGAGGAGGTAGACGAGCCC
>SJYC01069765.1:0-12308 GCA_006408675.1 Madoqua kirkii
CCCCCCCCCCCCCACCTACAGAGAAGCAATAGGAGATTCATTCCCTATGGGTGGAACTTCCAGACAAGAATAGCAGAACAAATGAGAGAGGAGGCTGGGTCCTGCCAGATGACATAGTTCTCATTCTTGAAGTCAGGAGATCTCCTCGATCACACATGCGCACCTCCTTGGAGGTCAAAAGACTCTCATTACCCATAGCCCTCTGCAGAAGAATCTGTTAGGTAGGTAGAACAGGGAAAAGGAGTCCAAAATGGCGGTGGCTATAAGACAAAGAAGGGAAAAGCCCACAAAAATGGAACAAAAGAAGGTCCGAGGACCAGAGAGAAGACCTCAGGTAAAACAAACAACACTCCTGGCTGGCCCAATTTACACAGGTCCAAGTCTCACTGCTTGAAGTTTCCATGGCCAGAGAAAAAAATGCCCCACTGCAGCTCAAGGGTGACCAGTTGACCCATTTCTCCATCTTATTCCAAATTCCCCAAGGCTGAGGACAGGCAAGCTACCTCTCTCACAGAACATATCTCCATAGATATTTAAA
The DNA here is from genome assembly GCA_006408675.1 of Madoqua kirkii. NCBI lineage: Eukaryota > Metazoa > Chordata > Mammalia > Artiodactyla > Bovidae > Madoqua > Madoqua kirkii. The sequence goes on from SJYC01069765.1 coordinate 539, forward strand.
ACTTCGGGAACTAATTCTGTTTCTTTACAATCTGCAACATTTTGTTGCAGGACCATCTTGCACCTGGGGGAAAAAAAGGAAGAGATGATTGTTTGATGTGCACCAATTTTACGAGTTTTTACTTTTTCCTTCTGGGGTCAAGCCTGGGACACACTCTCTCCCACTCAGACCCAAGCCAGAGATCATGGCAGAGCTTTGGTCTCTGTGAGTCACCCTTGTTCCAAGGAGGCATCTTAGCAAGAGTGACCCAGGGAAGAGATGAGATCTGAGGACCTTGTCTCATGGTATAGCTAGCAGGTGTAGCTAGCAGTGAGCCCCTGTAGGAGAATTCCCTCATTCCCCTTGCCTCCAATTGACAGATGATTGCCCTTCGTGGAGTCAGAGCTCCGTAACTCACTTCCAGATGAGCTCACCTTGACTTCATAGGACTCACAGAGGGAGGAAAGGGAAATTGCCTGCTTCTTGATAGCCACCAGGAGGTCAGATGAAATTTTTAAGTTTATGTGTTTAAATGAAAGCAGACAGCATTCACTCACTTACAGAAAATAAGCTTCAGAAGGAAGAATCAGGCAGAAAATAGAGAATCAGATGCAGAAATAACTGTCAGGCTGAGTGCCACGGAGTCTTTGCTTTCTGTGCCTGAAAAGACAGGTCACCTTTGCCCTTCTATTTATAAAACTGACTCCCAGCAGAAGTCACTTTTAGAGTCTGCTAGAAATGAGACTTCACTTTCACTTTTCATTTTCATGCATTAGAGAAGGACATGGCAAGCTACTGCAGTGTTCTTGCCGGGAGAATCCCAGGGACGAGGGAGCCTGGTGGGCTGCTGCCTATGGGGTCGCACAGAGCCGGACACGACTGGAGCGACGCAGCAGCAGCAGAAATGGGGAACTGATCATTTCTAATGCCGTTGCCTCTCTGAGCAGTACTGACAGTCTCTTTCTTGACCCTCTCTACCAGCGAGGACGGGTTCCCAGCTGCACGGGAAGCGCGGCGCTGTTGGCTGTGCGCGTCAGCAGGGCTTATGTTGGTGAGCCAGCAAAGGCACCACTTGGAGCCTGCATCCTGAGCCTGGTCCTGTGCTGGGGGCTGGAAGTCAAAAAATATATATAGCTTAAGTGTCCTTACCCCCCAAAGTGAACCACCTAGCAGGTGAAGCTGTTCAAGGTACTTGTGAATGGCAATGGACCAGGAGTTTCAACTTAAGAAGTTCTATTTGCGTTAGAGAACTGAATGTTGAAATTTTATCAAGCTATTCTTAGAATATCTTATACTATCACTATAAAATCGATCTCTACTACTTTAAATATTATTTATAAATAATACAAAACAAATATTATTTGTGAATAATATAATATAAATAATAATATAAACACAATATAATTTGTAAAAATTATAAACACTCATAATCCATGAAGGTTCTATTGAAATTGTTAACTCTCTGCCTTAAAAGAGCATATAATTAATACTATGGTGGGTTATAAATAACTTTTAAGCTACTGATGACCTAAGCAATAAAAAAAAAACTATAAGCAATAAAATGATCTAGAGAAGTAAAGAAGAAACTACTGGAACTTCAGCATTTAAGTTTCACCTATTCATAATTATTTCCAACAGACAGCAATTCCGTGATCAGATTTCTTTAAATTGGATGGAAGGCTGGCATCCTTTCATTAAAAGCATATTCAATAGGGTTCAATATCATTACCTTCTTTGAATATTAGCTTTTAAACCTTTCTTTTGAAAGAAGTGTAGACTCATAAGCAGTTGCAAAAATCAGTCTCATGAACCAGCAGTGACATCTTATATGAATGTAGGACAGCGTCAAAACCAAGGCACTGGCTTGAGCAGAATCCTGTTGGCTAGACAACAGGCTGTATTCCGTTTCCACCAGTATTTCCATGCACTCGTGTGTGTATGTCTATCTGTCTGTCTGTCTATGCAGTTCTAGTCAACCTGATCCCACGAGTGACCCCATCACAGTCAAGATGCAGGTCTGTTCTGTCACTGTATACGCCCCACCCGCCCCTGTCCCCTGGCAACCACTAAATGTTCTCCTACTCAGATTTAATTTTAACCGTCCTGTTTGGCCCACTGCACTGGCTTGGATCTTGTTGATGAAGAGTTTCAGCCAGTTTTTGCTTGGCATCCAGACGAATTAAACATTAAGGGAATATCAAAGTGGGACATGGTGACCTTCCAGCAAGCTAAGGAAGGTAATTCATTTACTTTGTTGTTCTTTCCTTTCTCCTAATAGAAAAAATTTCAGTTGCTCCTTTCTGCTAAGTTCAGAAGACAGGAACTCCTTCAAGACAATCTAAAGGGAAAAGGTCTTTTATTTGCACACACACACACACACATATATATATATACACACACACTATATATATACCAAAAAAATATAACCTCATTTAAGTTAAAAACAAATCTACTCTCCCAATGATTTAGCAAAACTTTTACCTTTGAGATGGTAAAGACAAAAGTTTGTTTCAGTAACTTAACAATTTCATAACCTCTTAATTCTCCAAATTGTTAGCAATAACTACACACACCCTGGTCTGACCTTCAAATCTTGTTCACTCATATCACCTCATGTTATTTTTCAAATAATTACATGAGAAGTTCCCAAGTGAGTTTTTTGCATCACAGACCAAAGAACCAAAATGACATGAAGCATCTGGCGATTTATAATTAAATGAATGTTTTTTAAAATGTGTACACTCGACTACTTGGCAAGTCTAAATTATAGTTATTTGAAACTGCAATACTTTGCCCACCTGACGCAAAGAACCGACTCACTGGAAAATACCCTGATGATAGGAAAGATTGAAGGCAGGAGGAGAAGGGGACGGCAGAGGATGAGATGGTTGGATGGCATCACCGATGTGATGGACATGAATTTGGCTAAACTCTGGGAGTTGGTGATGGACAGGGAGGCCTGGCGTGCTGCAATCTATGGGGTTGCAAAGAGTTGAACATGACTGAGGGACTAAACTGAACTGATACATATGCAACAATAAATTATAATATATTACGTACTATTATCTATTTGTATTGACATTATTTAACCACATAAAGTAATGATGGTAATATATGGTATAATTTTTATGGTATATTAATAAATAATATTATTGTGTGATTTTATAATATATGAAAGAAAGTGAAAGTGAAAAAGTCAGTCAGTCGTGTCTGACTCTTTGCGACCCCATGGACTATACAGTCCATGGAATTCTCCAGGCCAGAATACTGGAGTGGGTAGCCTTTCCCTTCTCCAGGGAATCTTCCCAACCCAGGGATATAACCCAGGTCTCCCGCATTGCAGGCAGATTCTTTACCAGCTGAGCCACAAGGGAAGCCTTTTAGCATATATAACGCAAATACATAATACAAGATATTATTATATATGTGGTACCATATATTATCATTTTCAGTAAAATACATTATATATTATCGCTATTATTATATAGAACAAGTCATCTGGGCTTCCCCGGTGGCTCAGCAGTAAAGAAGCTGCCTGCCAATGCAGGAAGAGATGCACGAGGGCCGTGGATTCGATTCTAGGGCGGGGAAGACCCCCTGCAGGAGGAAATGGCAGCCCACTCCAGTATTCTTGCCTCGAGAACACCATGGACAGAGGAGGCTGGTGGGCTACAGTCCACAGGGCTGCAAAGAGTCGGACACGACCGAGCAACTGAGCGCTCAGTCGTTCAGCGACACATGGGTATGAGAACTGCAGAATATACATTTTGCATTTAACATGTGGAGGGATGTTTAGGCAATTGGCTTTGCAAAGTGATTCCAAGGTCACACTTCACAGTGAGATTAGACCTCAAGTTTCCAAGAGGGCCTTGGGCACCTGAGTGCTTGAGTGGCAGACATTCACGCTTCTTTTTGGCTGTGAGCTGTGTTAGGGCCGAGCCCTATTGTTCTTTGGAGCCAAGTAATTTACAGTCACAGCTCCTACTAGGTACATGACAAACGAGACAGGTGGGCAAAGCAACTAGAGCTCCTTATTTCTTTTTGGTTCTTTTTATTAGAGGACCTTGTTTTCATTTTTTAATTTGACATTCTGCTATAGTAGCTCAGACAATAAAGAATCTGCCTGTAATGTGGGAGACCCCCGTTCGATCCCTGGGTGGCACAGATCCGCTCGAGAAGGAAAGAGCAGCCCATTCTAGTATTCTTGCCTGGGAAACCCCACGGCCTGAGGCATCTGATGAAGTCTCAAAGAGTCAGACACAATGGAGGGGGTGACACTTTCACTTTCATTAAGTGAGTGAAGTCGCTCAGGCGTGTCCGACTCTTTGCGACCCCCTGGACTGTAGCTCCTCAGGCTCCTCTGTCCATGGGATTCTCCAGGCAAGACTACTGGAGTGGGTTGCTGTTTCCTTCTCCAGGGGATCTTTCTGACCCAGGGATCAAACCCAGGTCTCCCTCATTAGAGGCAGACACTTTATCCTCTTAGCCACCAGGGAAGGTTGGTGAAATATATCACTTTCATTATGTATGTATGAAGCAAAACCTCCCTCACTACCACTGCCGACTCGTGTTCCTTGGTGAGATGCTGGGGTTATGACCCCAGACAAGGCGGACAGAGAACAACCTGGACACAGAGCCAAGGGTGTGTCCTCCACCTTCCGGAGAGCGAGATCTGGCTGGGGACTCTCCTCACCAAGTCCATCCTGGGGGAGGTCATCCTGCATCCACCGGGGCTCCCTGCCCCAAACATGCCTCTCCCCAGCGAGAAAGGACTCTGAACTATCCACGTTGTTCTATGCTGAGCTCACACTTTAGCTGTTTCCTTGTATGTTCCCACTGGCACAGAGCATTTGAAGTTTCTTATCACTGGTTTGGTTTCTATATGCCTCTCCAGAGTGCTTGCCTTTAAAGGGATGTTTTGCTACTTTGAGATTACACTGTACCAATAAAACTGTGTGATTGCTTGTCTACGATAGAAACTGGCCATCTGGCGAGCCTTGCTCTGGCTGCTAGAAGGAGGTCCTTCTCTCAAGGACACTCACTCTTTTCCAGGCAGGACTCCCAGGCCCTTTCTAGATTTTTATAGAGAGATATGCTGAGTTCAAGGCTGTCTCTAAGATTTTCTAAAAGGGGATGAAATCTGCAATTTAATGGAATTCTCAGCCAAATCCTTTATGTATTGGCTTTGAACCACTTCTCTTTGTGGGACACCTTGAAAGCATATAAAGATGACCATTGGCCTTGTATTTAAAAGATTATTTTAGTAACAGCAATGCTGTATAATATACATGAAGTGCTAAAATGTGCCAAACATGAAATGCCTCATGTATACCCACCTAGAGAGTCTGTTCAGTTATCATCAACATTTTACATTTGGGGAAACTGAGGTTAAGACAAATGGGATAATTATTTAACTAGGGTCACAGAGCCAGTGATTTTTGCCCGGAAAATTTCCTGGAAAGATGGGGTTGCAGAGTCTTGCACGACTGAGCCATCTAAAGGGAAATCATCTTTCCTGCCTAAGCACACCCACACTGGGTGTGCCTGGCAATATCTTTCCCCCAAATTCTCCTGATGTATAGAGTATCCTCAACACCCAAATTGAGATTTAGACAAAGCCTCCACCTGTTCCCTACAGAATGGCCACCAAACATGTAAAAAGTTTTGGTTTGGACTTTTAGGTCATAATTAGTCACATCATTATTTACAATTATGCAAAAAGAATGAACTATGGTAGATTAAACTGTGCTGTTGGAGAAGACTCTTGAGAGTCCCTTGGACTGCAAGGAGGTCCAACCAGTCCATCCTAAAGGAAATCAGTCCTGAATATTCTTTGGAAGGACAGATGCTAAAGCTGAAACTCCAATTCTTTGGCCACTGGATGCAAAGAACCGACTCATTAGCAAAGACCCTGACACTGGGAAAGATTGAAGGCAGGAGGAGAAGGGGATGACGGAAGATGAGATGGTTGGTTGGCATCACCGATTCAATGGGCATGAGTATGAATAAACTCCGGGAGTTGGTGATGGACAGGGAGGCCTGATGTGCTGTGATTCATGGGGTCGCAAAGAGTCAGACATGACTGAGCGACTGAACTGAACTGAAGATAGATTCAGATGGAATATTACTATCCCAAGGCTGCTCTTTATCACAATTTTCTCCAAACTGCCTTTTGTGATTCTCATATTTCATATCCCAGGTTCCTGTACATGCTTTGATCTCTTTATTATGTTTTCATCTGCTGATTGCTGCAGGGTCCCTGGCACGGAGGTGAGGCTTACAGAGTAATCACAGCCCACCTAGCCTTACCTGACTGTCCTCTGCCACCAGAAGGCCAAAGCTCACAAGCTGGTCTGTTTATCAGTGGAGAACACCTGGATATTCCTTTATTCTGAAGGACTCTGTAATGGCCAGAAAGGAACAGTAGTTTCGAAAATGAGAACCAAGAAATATATAGTGGATAATCTCCAAGTCTCATTAAATGCCTCTATCCTCAGTATTCTTACGGAGCACCGTTTCTCTCCAACCTGAAACTCTTCCGTAACTGCAGCTTTATACATCCAACTGCCAACTCCATATTTATTTTGGATCTTGAAAAGAAAATTGTAATATTGGTTTTTGGCCACTTCATGCAGTATGCAGTATCTTAGTTCCCTGACCAGAGACTGAACCTGGGCCCCCTCCAGTGGAAGCACAGAATCCTAACCACTGGACTGCTGGGGAAGTCCTAAAATGAAAGCTGTTGCTTGATCTCAGAACACCCAGTTGGAGACACCTCCAACTTGTATCTGGGCACGTGGACATCCACCTGAGAACACCTGTTCTAGCCTCCCTTGAAGGTAGTTCTGGTCACGTGACTACCTGTAGGTAATGGGGTTGAAGCAGTATGATGGAGCTTTGCTTCCGCTCTTTCCTTCTTACAACGCAGGCTGAGGTTATAGCACAGACACAGAGGAAAACAACCCAAACTCTCAAAGACAGCAGAGCAGCAAAGGAGGAGGAGCCTGGTCCCTGGACGTTCCCAGGACACAGCTGCCCCTCTTGGACTCCCAACCCACCCTCAGGACGTCTGAGGCCACCCCGGGGCTGTTATTTGTGTCCAGTTTTGCAGAAGTCAGGGCGTCCTGGTGCCCCCGATGGTAAAGAATCTGCCGCCTGCAGTGCAGGAGACCCAGGGTCGATCCCTCGGTCAGGAAGATCCTCTGGAAAAGAAAGCGGCAAGGCACTCCAGTATTCTTGTCTGAGAAACCCCATGGACAGAGAGTCAGAACTGTTCCTCCTTTGTGCTGCCATCCCATTAATAGTCTTCATATCCACCTGGGGGCTCAAGCCAAAGCCTGGGAAGCTGTCTTTGCTTCATGTCTCACATTTGGTCAAATTACACCTTGATCCTTGTCACCATCATTTCATGCTTTCTCGCTTCAGTGACCTCCAAATTATCTCCCATCCTCAAATCCATTCTCCACTTAGCAGCGGAGCAATATTCCCAACAAATCTAAATCCAGTTGTTGTGCGCCTGATAAAACTCTCTGATAACTTACGAATTTACTTTAAATGAACCCAAATGCCTTACCTTAGTTTATATGGGTGTGAATTTTTGATATGATAGAATTGAGTGCAGAGATTAATTATAGCTAATTGAGCTATAAATCAATGTCCAATGACTAAAGTGGATACATTTTTAAAATAAGTTTTTTCTTCCTTTTAAGTTTCTATCATAGATCTGATTAGACCACCAAAACAAAGAAAATAAAACAGTCACTTTCTGATTGTGATTGATTATTATAATGATGATTAATGTTAGACCAGCTCAAGTCCTGACCCAACTGAACTGCCTTAAAAGATTTATCATTTGCAAACTTCTTTAATTAATTTCCCTAAAATATTAATGTATTAAAAAGTTAATGGTACATATTCAATTTAAATATTTCCAATAACTTGGCAAGCTTAAAATCAACAATTAACTATCATGTCCTTAATACTGGGCACAGCAAATTCTGGACCATGGGTCATACCCATCATGCTGTCTGGTTTTGTAAATAAAATCATGTTGGAACATGAGTGCACAGATTTATTTACATATTACCTATGGTGGCTTTTGAGGTCCAGTGAGAAAGTTGAGCAGTTGAAACAGAAACTATATGACCCAAGAAGGGTCAAATATTTACCATCTGGTCCTTTACAGAAAAAAACTTGCCAGTCCTGACCTAAGATACTAAAACCATAAGGTGTCAATGTGTTAGTCGCTCAGTCATGTCCGACTCTTAGTAACCCCACGGACTGTAGCCTCCCAGGCTCCTCTGTCCTTGAGATTCTCCAGGCAAGAATACTGGAGTGAGTAGCCATTCCCTTCTCCAGGGGATCTTCTCGATCCAGGGATCGAATCCAGGTTTCTACATTGCAGGCAGATTCTTTACCATCTGAGCCACCAGGGATACATAACAAATCTCCAATGTCCTAAATATTCACAAACTAAATCAGATCTATTAACACCATTCAACTTACAATGACAAGTTGGACATTTTGACACATATTGATCTTTTCTCAAAATTTTATTCTGAATATTTTAAATATACAGGAAAGTTAAAGAACTGTACAGTGCTCCTCACCTGGCTTTGCATTTATTATCTTGCTTTATTTGTTTCATCATATTACGGGCCACCCATCTGTCCTTTCATGTGTCCATCACTTCATCTCTCTCTTTTTTCTTTTTTGATGCATTTCAAAGTTATGGATTAGTAAAAGTTATAGGTCATGCTTCACCACTAAGCCCTGAAGTATGTACACCCTTAGGGTTCAGCACTTTTTAATGGTTCTTGTTCCTGTTATTTTACCTTGCACGCCATTTGAGAATGCAGATATTAAACGTACCATTTGCAGAGAAATGACAAGTGTGCACGTGTTAATCTGGAGGGGGTGCTTTTTTAATTTTTTTTTTTGTAAGTTCATATTTAGTAATAGTCACTCTTTTGATATACAGCCTCCCAGTGCTTGTCAAAGACAAAAAGCCAGGTAAATGCCATCATACTCGAGGTGGAAGATGTCCCAAATTTCCCTCCTTCTGCTCCTTCACATCCTCCCGCCTCCCGACCACTGGCATCCACTGATCTTCCTTCACTGATTCTCTTTGTCATTGTTACGCTCCGAGCCCAAGTCTCCGAGTAGACTGAGAGAACAAGTCCACCACGGCAATGCAAAAGCAAGAAGGGAGTTTATTGCTAACTCGAGTTAGGGCACTCTGTCACATCCAATGCAGTGGAGTGAGGCAGAGGGCCCCGAGCCCGGAATTACAGGAGTATTTATAGGTTTAAGACAAAGACAGATATTTGGCATGAGCTGATTGGTTATACAATGCACATGCGCGGGTTTAGGGCTTTGTGTCTCATGTGGATTGGCTCATATCATGAATAGGTGGAGTTATTTCCCTGCTTGGGTCTCCATCACGTCATCCCAGAAGATCCCACAGAATGACTCAGGGATTTTTCTCTGGCCTAATACACCTCATATAAGCCTGTCATGGCGTCAGTGAGGCTGTGTGGTTTTAACAGTCATTGGATCTCTCCGTTCACAATTTTGTCTCTTTCAGAATGTCATAAACAACATACATATTCTGTGTTGATCGTCTAGAGAGGCAGGTCTAAGCAATGATGAGGTGCACAGCCCAGCATCTGCATCCCCCACCTCAGATGCCAGCTTTCTTATTAATTATATAGTTATGTAATTATATATCTAATAGGTATAGGAGAGAGATGAAAGCAAGCAGAGAAGAAGAGAAAGGCAAAACAAACAAACAAACAAACAAAGAAGTAGCCGAGATTAACCACATGAATGTTAAGTGTTGGTTTGGAGGCACAAGAACTTGGAAGTCACGTCTCGCCTCCTAAGAGAATTTTAAATTTAGGGACTGATGGGAATTGAAACCCTGGCTGTATTCCTCACTCCTCACTTCCATTTGGATATAGGACATCATCAGGGAAGGAATGCCAGCCGTACCCAGCACTCACTGGTGGGATAACGCTGCTGTGACCTCGGATGCTGTTGGCTGAGCATCACTCCCAGGTAGATTGTCGCTGGCTGCCCAGTGAGGTTGACACAGCAGCTGAACACGTGAGCAGACGCGCCTCCATTGTTCCACGGGCGCCACGTTGGGGAGGGAAGGACAGGCTCCTCTCGCTATTAGAATTGTGCCTCCTCTCCGGAGAACTACTGCCTCCAAAACCTGGACAAGACTCCCACTCCTCAGTACCGTGGCAGCTCGGGGGAGGATTCAAACACCCCGAGAGGAGGACAGAAAGGAAGGCAGGACCCTCGCCATGGCGTCACCAGGTCTGGAAGCTAACTCAGGCTGTAAAAAAATGTGTTACAAACGCCAGGTGGCGCTACAGGTAAAGAACCCACCAGCCAATGCAGGCGACATAAAAGATGCAGGTTCAATCCCTGGGTCGGGAAGATCCCCTGCAGAAGGCCACGGCAACCCACTCCAGTATTCTTGCCTGGAGAATCCCACGGACAGCGGAGCCTGCAGGGCTTCAGTCCAAAAGGTCGCAAGGAGTCAGACTCAGTGGAACCGACTGAGCACGCAAACACGATAAAATTACCATAGGCCTTATGCCTATTACCAACAGGCCTAATAACCAAGAAAATATTCAGTGAAATGGAAAAGTATACACCTATGTTAAGAATCTCAGTGTGTCAGACAAAAATTTACAATAATGGAAAACTTTGTAAATTTCTTTTTAACTTCTATTTCAGTTATCTCCAAATTTATACCTCAAGTCCAAACACATGCCCTTGGGCAACAGAAAGCTGACAATTTGCAGATAAAAAAATGAACACTTGAAATAAGAATTTTAGGTATCCAGCTGGTTGGACTTGAATCATCCTAAGTGTGAAGGTATGGATGTTTGCGTACTTCCCGCCACAAATTTCCCACCTTTCTCTGGCCTTGAGCGTGCAACAGTGTGAAAGAAGAGCAAAGATTTTTTTCAAACACATCAAAGAACAAAAGGTAGAGCAGCGGGCAGGGCTTGTGTGCTAATCACCTGAACAGCATTGCAGTGTTCAGTGGAGTTGTTCATTCTCTCCTTTAAATTCACGGCCCTTCAGCGCAGCTGTCATCACAAACACAAAGGACTGAAGATCCCATTTTCCTTTGAGCACATCAGGATCAGAATTCTCCAGGCTTCCCTCCTCCCCTGGGCCACCCTGTCCACGCTTGCAAAAGCAGTTACTATGCCAGGGGTTGGCTGGGGTGGAGGGGGTCTGTGCCCCCTCCTGCTCTACTCTGCGAGTTTCACAGAGGCAGGTGAGGGGGGAAGGCGGCCTCGTCCCCACCTCCCCCCAGCACAGTGCTCGGCACCCAGAGGTTCTTTGCTGGATTGATGAGTAGGAACAAACTGCTTACTTTGGAGTGCAATGCTCCTGGCCAGCACCCACAAGGCATTTTAAAAGTCTGATCACAGCAGCAGAAGTAGTGACTATGGAGAGGACATTGGAACACAGCAAGCGTCTGGCTACGTTTGGAGTTCCCCTGGGGCCAGGAAGAGGGAGCCCCTGCTCTGCGGACGTGAAGAAATTGCTAACCTAGCAACTGATGGAGCCTCATTATTTCTTCAGTTGCCCTTGGCAACCCCCTTGCTGGCCCGGACACACCCGAGGCCAGCTGAGTCCCAAGTCAGGCTGGGGAGGCTCAGAGCAGCGGCTGCGCCTGGGTCCTGCTCTCAGGTGCGATCCTAGTGCCCAGGAAGCAAGTGGCGGGGGGGGGGGGGGGGGGGGGGGCTCCCCCCACAAA
>SJYC01069766.1:0-12817 GCA_006408675.1 Madoqua kirkii
CTCCTAAGATCAGTCACTATAATGAGTTTTCCTGGAGGCCCAGGAGCAGCATGGCAAAGCTTGGCTTCTTGGAACCACATGACTGGGGGCTTGCCAGTGACGTGACTGCAGAGGGCAAAGTCACCAGTCCCACCTGGCTCGGTGGGAAGAGGGCAGGTGTACAGGTTGTGGGGAGGTGGCTACTGGGGGCGTTTTCTGTCCAAGCCCACTAGTTGTAAGACACAGGATCAGGCTGGGGCCCCACTCAGAAGACCTGAAACTTAACAGCATCCTGTCCATGTACCTAGGAGTCAGCGCCCACTCCTCACTGTCAAGCTCACCCAGGAGAAGAAAACGGTTGCATCACTGGCATGGAACTCCCTCTGTCCGCTCACTCCTCGCACCAGGAGACTACTAAGTCACACATCCAGCCTCATGGAAGACATTGCTGAGTGCTAAGAAGGGTTGCATGCACTGGTAAGTAGGTCACATGCACTTCAAAAGACAAAAACCTCCGAACAGCTCAGCAGACAGAAGCAGGGTGCAGAGACCCTACTACGTTCAAGGGAGCAACATCGACGAAAACTACCTGAAATGTGGCTAGTTGTCTTGGCTGGTTCCCACTGGCGAATGCACACCTGACAGGCTGTCCTTGAAGCAGCAGGAGCACGTTTGCTGTTTCAGTCTGGGAGCTTATGGACTCTTCGGGATGTTCGCCCTCCCGTTGCTTTGCACAGGAGCAGGATTTCTAGGGAGGGGATATTAAGTCCTCCCCAGGGACCGCAGCAAAGCCCTGCCCTTTCCTGTGTTTCTCCAGCTGCAGGAGCTTGGCACTTGCTCTGCCCTCTTGCTTGAGGTGAGGGGTCCCCAGACCCCTACATGGTCACTTCTTCTCAGAACTCAGGGTCCCCTGCCCATGTCATCTACTGAGATGGCCCTTCCTCGTCTAAGTAAAATAGCCCCTCCCACTCCAGCCATCCACTTAGATTAGATTTTCTTTGGAGCACCTGCTCCTTGCTGAGAACAGTTCCCTCTTTTCTCCCACCTCCCCTTACAGGAAAGCTACCCATGGGGCAGTGGGGAGGCCTTGCTCACAGCTGAGTTCTTCATGGGGGCGCAGGAGGGAACACTGAACCGTTTTAGGAAGATGGAGAAGAAGCTTCCTTCCACCCATCTGTCCCCCTGGAGACGCGTGCAGGATGGAGGGATGGGAGTGCTCCCCAAGCCCTGCTTCCCCCGGAAGCACCCTCTCTGCTCTCACAGGAAGACTGCCTGTTCACCCTTGTTTCTGGGGAAATCCAGGGTCAGGGAACTGATGGCACAAGGAAGGTTGATTTCATCACAAGCAAAGAAAACACAGCCGACTTTGAAGTTCTCGGAAAAGTCTATGATGGATTGTTGACCCCTCTCCCCACCCAAACACTATGCAGAGTGCTTTACACATACTAGGTGACCTTTGCACGCCAGTCGCTTCAGTCGTGTCCTACTTTTTGAGACCCCCATGGACTGGAGCCCGCTAGGCTCCTCAGACCATGGGATTCTCCAGGCAAGAATGCTGGAGTGCCCTCCTCCAGAGGATCTTCCTGACCCAGGGATCGAACCTGCTTCTCTTCTCTCTCTTGCACTGGTAGGGAAGTTTTTTACCACCAGTGCCCCCTTGGGAAGCCCCAGGTGACTTATAGTCTAACCAAAATGGCAAGGGGACCTATGGAGCTCGTCAGAGTGGCCTCTCATTTTGGTTTACTCCTAATCTAAAACCTTTCAAAAAACGGAAACAATTCAAAGGATGGCAATACAGAATAGCTCTTCCTGGAGGAATGAATTCATGGGAAAACATCTAAAAGTGGTTCTTTACTGAAATTGCCCTGAATTCTGAGGCTGAGCCTTCAAGAAAGGGAGCCAGCAGAACCTGCAATGAACATTTTCCACTAGCTCTCCAAGAAGTAACTGCTAGCAATAGTACCAAATTAAACAGACACGACGTCATCAAAGGACTGTTGGTTTCCACTCCTCCAAAGGTAATGAGGGGCTTCCCTGGTCTCAGGCAGTGAAGAATCTCCCTGCAATGCAGCAGACCCAGGTTCGACCCCTGGGTCAGGAAGATCCCCTGGAGAAGGGAATGGAAACCCACTCTGGTATTCTTGTCTGGAGAGTTCCATGGACAGAGGAGTCTAGTGGGCTACAGTCCAAAACACTTTCACTTTCAAAAGGTAATGGAATTGATCCAAGATTCTTGGGAATAGCGGGCAGTTTCCACAAGACCCGTGGGTGTTCCATGGCCACGTACTTACTGGTGCTTCCTTGCTTGTTCTCCCGTTCATGTCTTACTCTTTGCAGCCTCTTAAAGAAGCATTTGCTGTGCACGCTGGTAAACCTAAAACAGCACGAGGAAATGGTTTTACTTCTCTACTTTGAATGGACCTGTGGCTCAGGTGAGCTTCCCTGGTGGCTCAGATGGGAAAGAATCTGCTTGTGATGCAGGAGACTGAGGTTCAGTCCTCAGATGGCAGAGACCATGCTTCTTGATGGCTGAAGTATCCGCTTACCTCCTAAGTGGAATAACCCACAGACCAAGACCTACCTTCTGCTGCTGACTTTTTTTTGTTTGGCTTATAAATTATGAATTGCTTAAACTTCATATTCACCCCTGGAGAGGCACAAATTATTATTACTCCTTTTCTCTACTCCCTTCTCCTTTCTAATATCTTCTCTTACTGCAGTTTCTCTTAGCTGTCGAAAACTGACATATTGTTTTCCAAAATGAAAGTTAAAGACAAATGCAACATTGGAATAAAAAGCAATGTCTTTTTTTTTTTTCTAAAAGGAAGGGATGCCAAGGAAAAGAGAAGAAGTTAAACCAAACTTGCTAGCAGAATTTACACAAGAGATTGCATCATACTTTAATGAAGACACTTTTCTAAAAATGAGAGCACTTGGCCAGGACCCTTTTGCCAAATTTGCAGAAAATGTACCCAATGGAATTGCCAGCATAATACTGTAATGGGTGTTTCTGGAATGCAGTCTAGTGTTGTTATAAAAATAGGACACAGTGTTTAAAACAAGACTGTGTAATTGTGGGCACAAACAAAAAACACCTCCTAAAACAATAGGAAGAGGATCAAAGACTGTTGTTTTCTCCACTGAGTGAAAGGGAAGGGACCTGTCAAAATTTTCCTGATAAAATCAGCATGCATTTATATTCTCTCCAAGTTAACAACTAGAAGCGCCTCAGGAACGTGTCAGGAAAGTGGATGTATATTGTAGGAGTCTGTTCTCTGGTGAGCAGAATGTGCAGAGGGGAAGCAGTGTACTATTTATTTCTGGAACCAGAATTGGCTTCCCAGGAGGCTCAGTGGTGAAGAATCTGCCTGCCAATGCAGGAGACTCGGGTTTGATCTCTAGGTCAGAAAGATCCCCTGGAGAAGGAAATGGCAACCCACCCCAGTATTCTTGCTTGGAAAATCCCATGCACAGAGGAGCCTGGTGGGCTACAGTCCATGGGGTCACAAAGAGTTGGACATGACTGAGCAACTGAGCGTGCAACCAGAATTACAACGGATAAGAACTTTAATATTTCTGGCTAAGCACATTATCTGCCTCTCAGGTGGTAGGACCTGCTTGTTCGCTGAGGTTGGTCCAGCTGGTTTGCACAAGATGCTCTGGCTGTTGGATTTTGGATGGTCTCCTTTGGGGAAGATGGGAGCCTTTAGGGCACATCTGTGCCTTTCAGAGTTCAGACTCCAAACAAAATTTAATCAATGGATGCATTGACATGTCCAGCATTAACCTAGTATTTTAACACAGCTACCAGCAATTTGGAAGACCACATGATGAGTGGCAAAAGAATCCAAGAGTGCCTCCACGGGATGACACCAAGCCTGCAAATGAGTATAAACACAGAAAAAAAGACTGAAAGGAAACTCACCAGGAATGTGAAACATGAGTCATTGTTAAGTCTGTATCATCAAATTATAGTCAATGTCTGTGTTATTTAAATCCTGCCTGCAGTGAGCATGGGCTTCCCTGGTGGCTCAGCAGTGAAGCATCTGCCTGCCAATTCAGGAGTTTAGGGTTCAGTCTCTCAGTTGGGAAGATCCTCTGAAGAAGGAAAGGGCAACCCACTCCAGTAATTTTGCCTGGGAGCCCCATGGACACAGGCGCCCGTGGTGGGCTACATTCAATGGGGTCGCAGAGCATCAGACACAACTGAGAGACTTAGCAACAGTGTTGTTGCTGCTGCTCAGTGGCTAAGTCATGTCTGACTCTTTGTGACTCCACAGACTGCAGCACACTGGACTTCCCTGTCCTTCACTATCTCCCAGAGGTTGCTCAAACTCGTGTCCATTGAGTTGGTGATGCCATCCAACCATCTCCTCCTCTCTCGTCCCTTCTCCTCCTGCCTTCAATCTTTCCCAGTGTCGGGCTCCTTTCCAATGAGTCAGCTCTTCACATCAGGTGGCCAAAGTATTAAAGCTTCAGCATCAATCCTTCCAGTGAATATTCAGGGTAATTTATACCAAAAGAGAAAATGCAAACCAAGCTACTATGTTCATTTTCAAGCAATGCAAGGTTTTTCCCAGTCTTTTCTGGATCAACTGCTGGAATTCACTTTAATTATAAAGAGTTAGGAAGCTGGCCAAGTGAACTGGGCTTTCAATGATGGTTAAAATGGGAGGTGCAGCATGGCCAGGAAGAGAGATTTGTGTGGCAGAGTGGTGCCCTCTGGTGATGATCCTGGTGTTTAGCTCATCTGCACATTTTTCATTCAGTCACTCAGGCAACGAAAAGCATGTTGATGGCCGACCTGTGCGGCCAACACTGTGGAGCAGTGACCCAAGCAGACGATGGTCTTGGCCAGTCCCCCTGGGGAGCTAGCTGGCGGAAGGGGAGCTAGCTGGCGGGAGGGCAGCGTGAACCGAACTGAATATGCATCCCAGGAGCACCTGGCAGAGTTATTAGACTTTTTAGGGAGAATCAGAAGAAACAAATCAGGACACACACAATGTAATCTTGGGCACAGATTTCAGTCTGAAAGGAAGGCTGTGCTTCACCTGAAAGAAACCACTAGAAATATAAAGTAGAGCAAGAGAAATTTATACAGAAGAATGAGAAAAAGAAGAAGAAAGAAGTGATCAGTGTAGGATGAATTCAGCCAGGCAAAACTTCTTGGAGGGAGAATTTTGCTCCCTCAAAGGAAATAAACACGACATGAGATGAGATGATGCTTTAGGAGAGGGTATCCCTGGGAGGGTGGGGGCCTCAGAGACAGCGATGAGCCGCGTTCCTCTCTGGAAGGGGGGCTGCCAGACTATGCCGGCTGCCTTTTGCTCATAGCACGTGTGACTGGGCACCCGAGTCACCCTTGTCGGCACCCTGCCACTCCTGATGGTTGACTGCATCACATTCAGCTTCCTTCCCCAGGACTGGATGTGTTAAGGTCAGGAACGTCTCAGTGAAGCGCCGCTTCCCTGGCCCTTCTTGTTCTGACTCTCCTTGGCTCCTACTAGACAGGTTGAGTGAGTGAAGTCGCTCTGTCATGTCCAACTATTTGCGACCCCATGGACTATAGCCCACTAGGCTCCTCAGTCCATGGAATTTTCCAGGCAAGAGTACTGGAGTGGGTTGCCATTTCCTTCTCCAGGGGATCTTCCCAACCCAGGGATCAAACCTGGGTCTCCTGCACTGCAGGCAGATGCTTTACCATCCGAGCCTCCAGGGAAGCCCTGCTAGACAGGTTATAGCCCCCCCCCAAAAAAAGAATCCATTTATTTCTATAATAGTGCAGGATCCCTGACGGTCAGGACTGTCACCTCCATCGTTACCCTCCATTTTCAAAGCAGAGAGCCAGTAGTCAGATAAGGGCGTAATACATTTTGGCAGCAACTCCACACTCAGAGATTCTAGAAACATTTCACCATGGACGTTTATTACACTTGCTGGGTGGCTCTAAGCTCATCCAAAAGGAAGCAAAACTGGAAAAAGGAAAAAAGAAAAGCTGTAAGGTATGGAAGACAAACACCAAGCCTGGCTTTAGGATCAGGGTGTGTTTTTAAGGAATCTCTGTATTGTTCTCCATAGTGTCTGAACCAACTTCCATTCCCACCAGTGGTGTGGGAGCCTTCCGTTCTTTCCACACCCTCTTCATCATTTGTTGTTTGTGGATTTTTTGATGATGGCTGTTCTGACTTGTGTGAGGTGATGCCTCACTGTGGTTTTGATTTGCATGCTCTAATAATTAGTGATGTCAAACATCTTCTCACGAGTTTGTTGGCCATCTGGATGTCTTCTTTGGAGACATGTCTGTTTAGATTTTCTGCCCATTTTCTAACTGCGTTGTTTGGTTGATGACATTAACCTACACGAGCTGTTTGTAAATTTTGGAGACAAATCCCTTGTTGGTCCCAACACTTGCAAGTATTTTCTTCCAATCTGTTGGTTTTCTTTTTATTTTGTTTATAGTTTCCTTCACTGTGCAAAAGCTGTGAGTTTAATTAGGTCTCATTTGTTTATTTTGAGTTACCATATGATCCTGAAATCCCACTCCTAGGCATGTATCTGGAGGAAAATATGGTCAGACAGGTTACATGCGAGCCAGTGTTCATTGTAGCCTGATTTACAGTACCCAAGACATGGAAGCAACCTGAATGCCCACTGACAGATGAATGGTTAAGAAGTTGTGGCACATATACTCAAGGGAATATCAGTCATTGAGAAGAATGAAATAATGCCGTTTGCAGCAACATGGATGGGCCTAGAGACTGTCATACTGAGTGAAGTAAGTCAGATGAAGCAAAGTCTCACTTACATGTGGAACTTTTTTAAAATGATAGACATGAACTTATTTGCAAAACAGAAACAGACTCACAGACGCAGAGAAGGAACTTAGAGTTACCAGGGAGGAAGGAGAAGGATAGATTGGGAGTTTGGGATTGAGATGTACACACTTCTGTATTTAAAACCAATAACCAACAAGGACAATAGAAACAAATATAAAGAAAAAAAAAAAAAACTTCCATGGTGTTCACCTAATTTATTGCTATTTTGCAATGGTAAGATTTTAGGTGATATATGTTCCCATCTTAACTTTCTGTATTGCTTGAAATTTTTAAAATGGGGATGAACCTTAATAAAACACTTCAAAAGTAAAAATATATATATTAAATATTTAAATTTGTATAGCAATCTGCATCCAGTTTATCTCGAAGAGAATCTTCACCAAAGCACAGAGGCTCTACTCGAGGTTAATAATAAACACTTACTTAAAAATCGATGGGCAACCAGGAGTCAGGTCAGTTCAGTTCAGTTCAGCTGCTCAGTTGTATCCAACTCTTTGTGACTCCATGGACGGCAGCACGCGAGGCCTCCCTGACCATCACCAACTCCCAGAGTTTACTCAAACTCTTGTCCATCAAGTCGGTGATGCCATCCAACCACCTCATCCTCTGTTGTCCCCTTCTCCTCCTGCCTTCAACCTTTCCCAGCATCAGGGTCTTTTCAAATGAGTCAGTTCTTCGCATCAGGTGGCCAAAATATTGGAGTTTCAGCTTCAGCATCAGTTCTTCCAATGAATATCCAGGACTGATCTCCTTTAGGATGGACTGGTTGGATCTTCTTGCAGTCCAAGGGACTCTCAAGAGTCTTCTCCAACATCACAGTTCAAAGGAGTCGGGTACCATAGGACATAGGAACTGGCCATATGATGCTATAAAAGAGACCAGGAGTCCTCACTGCACGGCACATGGGAGCTGTCTGAGAAGAGTAAGCATGAGGCCAGTGAGTTCTGAGGGAGTAGTGGCTTATTGTACTGGATTTTATGCCTAAAATTTCCTCCAAGTGGGGCCATGTCAGTTATCTGGAGACTGACTTGCCATCAGCAATCCTGGAGGTAGGTTGAAGAGAAAGACATATTCAAGAGAAGGCGATGTGAGGTTCACCTTCCTGCTTCCTCCCTTAGCAGCTTTTGATTGAACATTTTAGAACTAAATTTCTTCATGCTTAAATATACAAAAGAGCTGAGGCAGATAACCTAACGGTAACATTCTCTGACTGTGGTAATTTTAAGTAAAAAGATATTTGTGTATGTATTCTTTACAGAATTTCTCATCTAATAGAACTCTTTACAGCACCAACAGTGTACTGGTAATGGACACTGAGAAAGTGAGAGGGAAAACATAATTATATTGATTTACCTGAGTCTTGCTATATGCCTGCTTCTCTTTAAATCTCTTTTTAAAATTCTGAATAATGCAACTTCGAACAAATGATATCAGTGATGTATTTTGTTTCTGCCTAACAAATTTCTCCGTGAATCTCGTCAAGTTCATCTAGAAATTGATTTGGGGCAGAGTTTGAGCAAGACGAGCAAATGCTGACATTTCCTTCAGACTGAATTTCTTAACCCAAACAAAGATCTGTTGGGAGAAATTTAAGACTGGACCACTGCAAATGCGTGAATTCATTGTATTTTTATCAATGTACCCCACGAAGCCATATTGCCACCTACGCAAAACAAACGGTTTCCAACTAGTGATAAAATACCAGCATAGTAAGTATATGGCATATAAACTGTCATGTTTTACGTTTTCCAGCAGTATCCCTCTACAGAACAAAAGAGGAACAGTGCAACGTACTTCATAACTGTCTTACGAGACAGACCACTGCTTTTGGCTGGTAGATATAGACTTCCTTCCTGACGATGCATGGCCACGCTCTGAAGCCCTGTGTACTACCCTTAAAGTAAACTCCAACAGTAAATTGTGGTCCAGTCTTAATTTGCAGATTAATTATTGCTCATGGGCGTGGCTACTTGGGGCTTCCCACGTGTCTCAGTGGTAGAGAATCTGCCTGCCACAGCTGGAGACCTGGGTTTGATTCCTGGGGTGGGGAAGATCCCCTGGAGAAGGGAATGGCTACCCACTCCAATATTCTTGTCTGGAGAATCCCACGGACAAAGAAGCCTGGCAGGCTGCAGTCCTAGGGGATTTCAAAGAGTCAGACACAGCTGAGCAGACTCCTGAATACGGTTACTTCACCGTCTCTGCTGTCTCCTTCTGAAATAACATGGCCAGTGCCCAACCTTCTTCAAGTCATTATGGGCAAATCTCATTCACCCAACATCCCGTTTACTGAGAACCTATTAAGAGTAAGGCAGTGTGCTACGTGAAAAGCACAAAATAAAGAAACACTCCAGGCTGTAACTAGCTCACGGTGGTGCAGGGAGAGGCACTTCAGTGAAGAACATGATTTCACTCTCAGGAAAGAGCAGACTCCTGAATACGGTTACTTCACCGTCTCTGTGTCTCCTTCTGAAATAACATGGCCAGTGCCCAACCTTCTTCAAGTCATTATGGGCAAATCTCATTCACCCAACATCCCGTTTACTGAGAACCTATTAAGAGTAAGGCAGTGTGCTACGTGAAAAGCACAAAATAAAGAAACACTCCAGGCTGTAACTAGCTCACGGTGGTGCAGGGAGAGGCACTTCAGTGAAGAACATGATTTCACTCTCAGGAAGCCTCAGAAACAGTGTGGCTCTTTCTCCTTTGGGGGGATCTCAGGGGAGCAGCACTTTGGGAGAGAGGGGCAAAGTTCAGATTTACTAGCATCAAGCAGGGGACATTTAGGTCCTGCTTCAGATTTACATGTATTAATTATGCTCTCAGCTGAGTTATTTTTCTTCTGTACTCTTTACATTCCTGATGGACTTGGAGGGATGAAAACAACCCCTGCCTTTCTCCGTCCACATGGGTGCTGTAGAGATGACACGAGATTTACACTGGAAAATAAAAGCCATGATGTAAATGAAAGTTCAGACACCGCATTTGTCTCTGAAAGCAGCGCTCATCACTTTCTTGTAAGTTAAGTAGTGACATGCTCGAGATTTTTAAAATGGGATCCCTTTAGAACCCCCAGAAGATATCTGCATTGAGGGACCTCTTGCCAAAATGCTGGCACTTTATTCAAGTTTTATTACTTTTGGCCACATGTGTGTCTCTGAAATTACCTTCAGTGAGTCTAGTGATTTATTGGTAAGGAAGGTTAACGGTGGGCAATTTTCAGTGACCATAGGGTATCATCAAATGCAATTTCTGTAAATTTGGGCTGACCATGGGAGGTAACACAAAATTGTGCTCACTTTTTCAAGGGCATATTTTGAAGGACTGGAAACTTCAGCTTTAGCTGTACGATGCTGTTTGAAGAATGCATGTGTTTGTAAGCATATACTTAATAGCAACCCACAATGAATTTTCTAAGAACTGAGTGTGGAGGACTGTTTCAGTCTCACATAATTTCAGAAATTTATTCCTCCAGCTATGAAGAGAATCATCTTTAGGTTCTCTGTTTTCTGTCTGTCTCCTCCAGGAAGCAGGAAGCTTTAATTATTTTGTGATGAGCCGATTCTTGGTGGTGACTACTTTGTGTAAAGGGAGAACTTTTGTAGTTGCTCCCATCGCTTTGCAGGTCAGAGGAGTCAAACGAGGCTTAAGGAAGGAAATTGATTCTTAGACAAATCACGTGATCTTTTTCTTAGTTTTTTTTTCAGTTGAAATGGTTGTACAACAATGCCAAGAACACAACTCAGGACAAGAAAGAGCAAAAACAGGTAGCAAATTGCAGAAAATTTCACCTTCATTGCCAGTGCTGTGTTCTTCATGTACAAATGAATATAAAATACAAATATGCAAAGGAGACATTTATAGTCATAGGTGCATGACTGTTTGCTTTGTTATCCTCTTTACTTCATATTTTTTTTTAATGACAGTGAGAAGAACAAGATGAGGAAGGTTAAAGAGAACAGAGAACTATGATGACCACAGGCATGAAAACCAGATGCAAATCACAACGGCAATGTGCGAAAAAGACCAGACATGCACTGCTTCCTCAAGGCCAGTTCCAGAAGACTTCCAAAAATACACGCTCCTGGAACACAACATAGACGTCTGGAACCAACATTTCCTGGGAGATAAGATGAAGGAATCTTTCTTTTTTCCAAAGGAGATTCTTAGTGAAGTGGAAGGCATTCAGTCGTGTCCAACTTTTTGTGACCCCATGGACTATACAGTCCTTGGATTTCTCCAGGCTAGAATACTGGAGTGGGTAGCCTTTCCCTTCTCCAGGGGATCTTCCCCACCCAAGGATGAACCCAGGTTTCCTACATTGCAGGCAGATTCTTTACCAGCTGAGCCACCAGGGAAGCCCACAGAATACATAAGATGAAAAATGTGAGTTTTCCTCCCACTAACCAGAAAAAGCACCATCATAAATCATAACATGTGTGGACAGGCTATGTACCCATGCTGTGTTAGTTTCTTTGAGCTCTCTCTGTAAAGAAAAAAAAAAAAAATATATATATATATATATATATATATAATTTTTGTTCTTGCATGCATGCTCAGATGCTAAGTCGTGTCTGACTCTGCAACCAGAGTGTAGCCCACCAGACTCCACTGTCCATGGAGGGGAATACTGGAGTGAGCTGCCATTTCCTTCTCCTCCCTTTGTTCTTTGGTTAACACCGTTACTGATTTTTCTTGCTTTGCCTTTTTCAGCCATGTGTCAAGTGTTATATTGTTTAACAAAACATCTTTCTATATTATCCAGTCTTCTCCCTTCTGAGCACCGAAGACCATCGAACAAAAGAAAATACGTTTTGATCTAAGTTAATCGGATTTCTTCACCTTGGTCACCCTGCTGTCCTGTTGTGTGTTCCCTTCTGAAGACATGCCATGGCGAGTTCTAACAGTCTGTGATCGGATGCTTTAAAATAAGGACATTTTTAAGATGCTGGGTCAGGAAAAGCTCAGTGAGGCTTGCAGTCTTACCTCCTTTCAGCTGACATTCCTGTGTCCATGCCAGTATGGAAATTCACTTGTTTTCTAGGCTTGCTTTCTTCATATCTCATTAGGATTCTACAGAGTTGCAAAACAAAACCTCTGCAAGGGCAGTTAGATCCATGGCCAGTGGAACACTCTAAACCCCACATTATTTTGACTCGTTTGCTTTCTTTTCATCAAATCACCAAACCAGCACTATCAGATTTATTGTACATGGCACAAGACATGCCAAGTAGATGCCCAAGACACTTTTACAAGTCCTTTTGGGAGAAAATTTGAAAACCTGTCAATTTTAGATTTCTGTAAACTTTAGATTTCTTAAGTATAATTGTAAATTATACTTTTGTTTTTGCCAGACTTTTAAGCTTGGCGTAATTGTACCTTCTAGATTTCTCCCATTTTTCTCTTTTATAAACAATTCAACCATCTACGTTTGCTTCACTGGAATTAAACCTATAAACCACAATTTATAGTTTTCTGTAATGGCCTGGACAATCAAGGTTTTAATTTATAGCTAACAAAAAGGTTCCAAACTATCTCCTTTTTCTTCTTAGGGATATTTATTTAATTTTGTCCTTTTATAGAACTATCTGTGTATTGATAAATTATATACCTGTACTACTGTACCCCATATATTATGTAATCATAAGACACAAAAATAAATATTAAAAAGCAATTATATGAAAAATTTTAAAAAAGAACTATCTGACCTTAGACAGTATTACAGAGAAGTCACAGACAAGTCACAGTCCTACAACAGACAAAAGAAAAATGGTTCAGATATAGGGTCCTGCTTAGAATTGGCCACAGAAACATCCCCTGCTGGTGTGTTCAGCATCACAAGAGCAGCAAGGTACCATCAGAAATGTTTATATCAAAAGAGAGCACCAGTGTCAACATCTAAGTTGAGTGAGAGATATTCTCAGAGGGTTCCAAAACTCAACTGAAATCCCCTTAGTTCAAAGTAAACAGCATTTTCTCATTATACTCTGTTTTTGTGAGTT
>SJYC01069767.1:0-24647 GCA_006408675.1 Madoqua kirkii
AACACTCTATTTGCAAATTTGGATTAGAAACGTTAAGAAATTTTACTATAGGCATCTGGGGGCCATACCTTGACTCATGTTCAAATGTTACAAAACAAAAAAGTTGATGCAGAAGATGAACATGAATTTACTTACTAAACCTCGGAAGGCCAGCATTTGGAAATTCCTGGTCAAAACTGGAAGACAAAGAAAATATGTCTTTATCCTATAGAGACCATAAAGGGGAAAGTGTGACATTTTTTCTTTGGCATTTCTTTCTTTTAAAGGCTTTATTTTTTAAAAAAGACTTTTTTAAAGCACTGGATAATATTCCGTGGTCTGGATATAGTACAGTTTGTTCACTGATTCACCTACTGAAGAAATCTTGGTTGATTCGCAATTATACATAAAAGGTTCTGTGAGCATCTGCATGCAGGTTTCTGTTTTAGGTTCACAGCAAAACTGAGTGGAAGGTACAGAATTTTCTCATGTGCCTCCCAGCCCTACAGACGCATAAGCTCCCTGACTATCAACATCCCCTAGGAGACTAGTGTATTTGTTAACGATTGACGTACCTACATCACGCAGTGCAATCACCCAAAGTCCATAGTTTACATTGTGGCCTCCTCAGCGCTGCACACCCTGTGGGTTTAGACAAGCATATAATGGCATGTATCCATCATTATACTGCCACACAGGGTATTTTCACACTCTGACATTTTCCAAGCTGAGAATTGTAGATTGCTGTCATAGAGGAAACCAAAACAATTACAAAGAAGCTAGGAGCATAAACACAATTGAAAAACACTTTGCTGGATTGAATAAATATGTTTTTATAGAGAGTGAAAGGGCTTACAGTCTGATGCAAACATCCCTTTCATGGTTCTTCTTATCAATAATCTGTGCTTCATTCTGTATTAACCTTCCTTATAGTCAGTATATTGATTACAAATTCTAAAACTGTTAAATTCATAGGAAAAACTAAATGCTATATCCCTCTTAAAACTGGGTTTTCTATTGTTATGAGCTTCCGGGTAAATTTTGATACATTTTTCTACATGTTTCCAACTTTCTACAACAGCATACATCATTCATAATTAAAAAGCTGATATGATGTTTAACTTAAAATACACTACTCTGAA
The DNA here is from genome assembly GCA_006408675.1 of Madoqua kirkii. Classification (NCBI taxonomy): domain Eukaryota; kingdom Metazoa; phylum Chordata; class Mammalia; order Artiodactyla; family Bovidae; genus Madoqua; species Madoqua kirkii. The sequence continues at coordinate 1,122 of SJYC01069767.1, forward strand.
AATATCATTCAAAATTAAAATAGATATAGAGAAATGATAGGGATTCTTTAATATTTCTTCCTTCAAATTTTCTACAGTTACCAAATTTCCCCAAGTTTTCTATAACTTTTATAAAGGAAAAAAAGGCAGCCTCATTCTAAGGGATATCTGACTTCTTGGAATGAAAGAGAATTTGGCAGAGGGGTGCACGTGCCAAAGTGAAGTCGCTCAGCCGTGTCTGACTCTTTGTGACCCCATCGACTGTACAGCCCATGGAATTCTCCTGGCCAGACTACTACAGTGGGTAGCCTTCCCCTTCTCCAGGGGATCTTCCCAACCCAAGGATCGAACTCAGGTCTCCGGCATTGCAGGCGGATTCTTTACCAGCTGAGACACCAGGGAAGCCCACACATACCAAGGTCTGGCATAAACCATTAAAGACATCTGCCTGCAAGTGATCCATGGTGCTCCTAAGCAAGGATCTTTTGGATAAGGTGGAAATTTTCAAGGTAACAACTTTTTATATCATGCCGACTTCTTTTCAAAATGGTACTGTGGCTTTAAGCCCATCTCAAAAGCTTTATCTGTATCATCGCACAACTGCACAGGTATTTCAATAATAGGATTTCCAGAAACTAAAATATCTCACATCAGATTTTTAAAAATACAGGAATCAGCACCTTAAAGTAACTCTTATGTGAGTTATCAGTCTTAGAGGTTATTGGAGCCTGCTAAGAGTTCCTGAAGTTAATTGCTTAAGGACATCAATTTTATTTCACAAAATATTCAATTTTGTGTATTACTCAGAGTTATTAATAAGCAGCAGCATTTATCAACATTAATATAGATAGCTAACAGACATTTAAATGTTTACTCTGGGCCCACAGTTGTTCTAAGAATTTTAAATGTGTGAGCTTATTTAATCCTCACAAAAAATTATAAGGTAGATGCTAATATTACCTCCATTATACAGATGAAGAAGGTGATAAAGGAAGAGATTAGTAACTTTCCCATGTTCGCTCCAATATCATCCAATTCATATAGAGACAATGTGCTTTGAGTGTTCACTTCTATGATAAACCACTCATATCACCCAGGGTTCTCCAGAGGAATAGAACCAACAGAATATCTATGAGCTTCCCTGGAGGCTCAGCTGGTAAAGAATCCGCCTGCAGTGCGGGAGACCAGGGTTTGATCGCTGGGTCCAGAAGGTCCCCTAGAGGAGGGCATGGTTACCCACTCCATGGAGAATTCCATGGACAGAAGAATCTGGTGGGCTATAGTCCATGGGTTCACCTCTCTGTTTTGAGTGTTCACCTCTATGATAAACTGCATGTATCAGCCAGAGTTTTCCAGAGGAATAGACCAATAAAATACCTATATCGGTATCTATATCTCTACACACAGATCTATCATTTATCTCAATATCTAGTCATCATCATCTCTCCATCATCTACTTATCTATCATCTGTACCTTGATCTGCATTTATTGCCATACTCTCCACTCTTCATTCAACCGCAGTAAACACTTAGAATTTCAGAAAATGCTGTTACTTATTTAACTCATACATGTGTTATTTTAATAGAAGAGTTTTTGCAAACAAACAAACGTCACCCAGGTCCTGAGTCCCACGCAGCTGGGGCCCTGCACTATCTCCCAGGCGGCCGGCGCTGAGTCTTAAAGCGGTGGATACTGGCTTTCATGAAAGATCTGCCGTCTCTATATCCACCCGCATCACAGAGAAGTCTCGGAAAAGATTCATTAAAGATGTCGGCTGGAGGGAAATTTTCTGTATCTTGTGAAGGACTGGGCTTCCCTGATAGCTCAACTGGGAAAGAATCCGCCTGCAATGCAGGAGACCCTGATTGGATCCCTGGGTCAGGAAGGTCCCCTGGAGAAAGGATAGGCTACTCACTCCAGTATTCTTGGGCTTCCCTGGTGGCTCAGATGGTTCAAGAATCAACCTGCAATGTGGGATACCTGAGTTTGATCCCTGGGTTGGGAAGATCCCCTGGAGAAGGGAAAGGCTGCCCACTCCAGTATTCTGGCCTAGAGAGTTCCATGGGCTGTATAGTCCATGAGGTTGCAAAAGAGTCGGACACGACTGAGTGACTTTCACTATGAAGGACTGGGGATCAGCTTCCCTGCACACGGCATTCTAGAAGTTCTGTGATTGCTCCCCCAAATGTAACTGACATTTGCAGTGGTGAAGAGCTGCCCTCCAAGCCGCCCATCCCTGCTCTGTGTCACTTCATTTTCAGTGCTGCCAACACAGCACTAACACAGTGACTCCTTTGCCCACTTCTGGAATTTGGCATAGGGCATCGTCAACTAAAAAATACAGTCGCAACTTGAAAGTTAAGAGTTATTTTATTTGGAAGGAATGTTTAGGACTCCAAGCCCAGGAGACAGCATCTCAGTAGCTCTGAGAAAACTGAAAGAGGCAAGAAGAGAAGTCAGGCTATATCCAAGTTTGCAACAAAGGGAGCAAGCAGTCTGAACATCAAAGATCAGATATCAAATTAAGGAACTGAGCATTCTACGTATGGAAAGATGCAAGCCTCTAGGCTCACTGAATTCATTCCTTTCACGTTCACCTCAGCTATCTGGGGCCAAACCTGTTTCCTGTTCCGCTTCAGGGGTGCCAGGTGGCTGCATCTCACACCCCCCCAGCCCCTCAGCAGTCACAGTGGGGTGGGGGCCCCATCAGCTGGATCACAGCTTGGGGAGCCCTCATTCACATCTGGAGGCCAGAAACCGCTGCTGGATATGACATTTCTTATTTATGGATATGTCAGGGGACATTTTATTTCACGGCATGAAACTTTTCATCATCAGGTCTCAAACCTGGAGCTCTCTGAGATACAACTCAAGAGCCCTTCACGTCAAAGCTGAAGGGAAGCCGTTCCTTTGGCCTCTACTTCAGACCTTCCAAACCTTCCAGAGAAGCTCTTAGAAGCCCAGGGAGAATCCATTCAGCCTGAGATCTTCTCCAAGGAGACGGTCTGCTTCCTCAGTCACTGGAAAATGAGCTAGGAACCACCAGGGAGATGGACCCGCACAACTTGCAAACTCAGAGACAAAGGCAGCTTCGAGCCTTCCCTCCTTCACTGTAGGACTTTTTTCTGCCCTGAGGCAGCTGGGATTTGGCTCTGCAATGTGGAAAGTTACCGTCAGTGCTCATGGGAGATTTGTTCTTCTCTTTAAAACCTCATTTTCCTCTTTGGTTTGAAAATAGAGTCAAACCTCATAAACCTAGCCTCATTTCAGGATTCCATGGAGCCTACTCAATTGTCAGTTGTCAAGCCTGGTTTGCATGCTGCAGAGATGATACCACTATGTTGGTTTTATTTATTTCAGAGTTGAGAATTCTGTTTTTTCAAGTCCTTCTTTGATTATAGAATATTCCATTCAGATATGAATATTTTTGAGGATTAAACTGCATATGTGGTTATTTCTCGAAGCCCTGTAAGTTGAATCTACACTGTTAATTCCTAAAAAAATAGCCCAAGGGCACTCCATGGACCATTCTGATAACCCCACTATTAACCTTAAAATTCATATCTCTGGAGATATTGATCTGAGCTGTCAGTCACAGAGGATATAAGTAGTTCAACCATTGGCCCCAGACATCTGCGTGAGCAGCGTGCACCTGAGTGGGAGATATGCAAACCCAAAGACACTATTGAGAGCTTTTTAGGCAGAAAAATTATTAGAAATAAATCAGCTCCTATCTGATTGTCTCCGAAGCTCAGTGATATTTTTATGACAATGATAATATAGCAAGTCCAAAGGAAAAGGGTCTGAAGCCTCTATAAAGGGACACATTGGTTTCTGAGACATGTTAATATCATGGCCTTGAGGAAAGTGAACATGCTGGACGATCACGTCTCTGTGTCCTCCTTGCTGTGTTTCAGAGGGGAAATTTGTTCACTGGAGGAACAATCTGGGGAGGAAAAGAGTCTGGTTCCAATAGGGCACACCCGTAGGGCTTAAGGAGCCTTGGGTGGCTGGAACCACAGGCTCCATTGCAGGCTGTGGGTTGAAACAACCCTCCTTGCTGTCCAGAGAGGAGAACAGCAGGGCACATTTCTAAACCATTCTATTTCTAAAAAGGAGTCGCTCAGCAACTTGAGTTGCTGAACTCGGTAAAACCAAAATGCTGAAGCAGCTAGTGCTCTTTGTCCTTCCCTTTAATCGAGAGAAGCAGGTGGATTCTGCTTGCTGCCGTGTTTACTCAGTGCTGTTCAGTCACTCAGCTGTGTCTGACTCTTTGCAACCCCATGAACTGCAGCCGGTAGGCATGAGAAGAACGAGGGACCATCAGACCAAGGATTGGGTCTTCAAAATATCCATACGTAAAGGATGACAGTCAAGAGCTACTTCATAACCAAACATGGCCCTGTGGACTGGCATGGGCTGTCTGTTGCAATTAGCTGTGAAAAATTCATTAACCTGCCCGTAATATTCTTCGGTTAAAGCAGTTACTCAATTAACTTGGTTATCTTGGAGAATGATTCTACAGGTCAACACTCCCAAAATGAAATTGTTAAGGACAATCCTAATGTGAGTGCCAAATGTTTGGTTCAATTGTTACAATGAACCAAAAGTTTCCAATGTTTTGTGTGTAACAATTTAGTCAATCGTTAACTGATTCAAGCACTGATAAATACCTATACTTCTACAGGTAACATATAATTCATATGTTTTAAAAGTTGCTTGGCACTGCATTCCTTACCTTATAAAGTTATAAGAATGTGTTGGGCATGACTTAGGGACTGAAAAAAAAATATGATTGTCAGCCTCCACAGAAGGATATTACAGTCAGGTCAACATACTTTCATGGTTAGTGACAACAAATAGCCCACACCACTCCATAGCGCCATCTTTGGTTGACTGAGTAGCTCTTGGCTGTCTCCTTTTAACTATGGAGACTTGGTCTGACAGTTATTTTTACTTCCCATACCTCAGTTCAGTTCAATCACTTAGTCTTGTCTGACTCTTTGCTACCCCATGGACTGCAACACGCCAGGCTTCCCTGTCTATCACCAACTCCTAGAGTTTACCCAAACTCAGATCCGTTGAGTCAGTGATGCCAGCCAACCATCTCACCCTCTGTCATCCCCTTCTCCTGCCTTCAATCTTTCCCAGCATCAGGGTCTTTTCAAATGAATCAGTTCTTCACATCAGGTGGCCAAAGTATTCAACTTCAGCTTCAGTCTTTCCAATGAATATTCAAGATTGATCTCCTTTAGGATGCACTGGTTGAATCTCCTTGCAGTCCGAGGGACTCTCAAGAGTCTTCTCCAACACCACAGTTCAAAAGCATCAATTCTTCGGTGCACAGCTTTCCTTATAGTCCAACTCACACATCCATACATGACTACAGGAAGAACCATAGCTTTGACTAGACAGACCTTAGTCAGTAATCTCTCTGCTTTTTAATATGCTATTTAGGTTTGTCATAGTTTTTCTTCCAAGGAGAAAGTGTCTTTTAATTTCATGGCTGCAGTCACCATCTGCAGTGATTTGGGAGCGTAAGAAAATAAAGTCTCTCACTGTTCCCATAGTTTCACCATCCATTTACCATGAAGTGATGGGACTAGATGCCATGATCTTCGTTTTCTGAATGTTGAGTTATAAGCCAGCTTTTTCACTCTTCTCTTTCACTTTCATCAAGAGGCTCTTTAGTTCCTCTTCGCTTTCTGCCATAAGGGTGGTGTCATCTGCATATCTGAGGTTCTTGATATTTCACCCTGCAATCTTGATTTCAGCTTGTGTTTCATTCAGTCCCATACCTACCAGGCATTATTCATTCAACTATTCCTTGAAACATACATCATTTCACCATTTCAACCAGTAAATCTTTACTGAGTCCCCACTGGGCCTCTGCAGTACTCTGGATAGAATATATTTTGTAAATACAACAATTTTCATCCTCATGGCACCAAACCTTTGAAGTTTTTCTTTCAAGTCCTTTCTTCATCTCAAAGGATCATTGGTACCAAAAATAATGACAATACAACTTTTTCCTTTTTTCCTTTCAGTTACCTTCAGCTTTATAAACATCAGTGTAAGCCCAATTCATGCTTGGCATTATTATCACAACTTTTATCTACCAGTTTTATTATTTAGTGGGTTTGTGTCTTAAACCCAAAGCACTAAAATTTAGTCCCAACAGTACTTCAACTGTTCAGTTCTTAAAATCGTCTCACCTAAATAACCATTATACATATGCATTAGTATACTGTACTGGTGTTTTTCTTTCTGACTTACTTCACTCTGTATAATAGGCTCCAGTTTCATCCACCTCATTAGAACTGATTCAAATGTATTCATTTTAATGACTGAGTAATACTCCATTGTGTATATGTACCACAGCTTTCTTATCCATTCATCTGCTGATGGACATCTAGGCGATTATAAACAGTGCTGCGATGAACACTGGGGTACAGGTGTCTCTTTTAATTCGTTTCCTCAGTGTGTATGCCCAGCAGTAGGATTGCTGGGTCATAAGGCAGTTCTATTTCCAGTTTTTTAAGGAATCTCCACACTGTTTGCATTCCCACCAACAGTGTGAGAGGGTTCGCTTTTCTCCGCATCCTCTCCAGCATTTATTGCTTGTAGACTTTTTGATGGCAGCCATTCTGACGGGAGTGAAATGGTACCTCATTGTGGTCTTGATTTGCATTTCTCTGATAATGAGTGATGTTGAGCATCTTTTCATGTGTTTGTTAGCCATCTGTATGTCTTCTTTGGAGAAAGGTCTGTTTAGTTCTTTGGTCCATTTTTTGATTGGGTCATTTATTTTTCTGGTATTGAGCTGCAGGAGCTGCTTGTATATTTTTGAGATTAATTCTTTGTCAGCTGCCTCATTTGCTATTATTTTCTCCCATGCTGAAGGCTGTCTTTTCACACTGCTTATAGTTTCCTTCATTGTGTGAAAACTTTTAAGGGTATGGCAAAAACCACTACAATATTGTAAAATAATTAGCCTCCAATTAAAATAAATTAATTAATTTTAAGAATAACCATGATAGTGCACTGCTTGTTAACAGGTAAATATTCTTTTTGAAAAAGGTGTTTCTTCTATTATTGTAGCACTTCATTTTTCTCATGGACTTAAGAACAACAATTAAATATAAGGTGATAATTGTGTAACATTTAGAATGCAGCACATTTCCTGCAAAAATGTTTCCTTTTTACAAAGACTGAGTTTTGGTCCAGATTCTGTCATGTCCCCTTGAGGACAGACAGCCCTGGCAGTTGGAGGACAGAATAGGGAGAAAATGGCATTCAGCTCTCCTGAATTATGTTGCTCCTTTTCATTTAAATGTATTTAAATGAAGGGCTTGACTTTCCCTCAAAGCATGCATTTCTTCCCTTTTATTAGCAGTAAAATATAGCAGGCTAAGGAGCTGGAGATTTACAAGCCTTCTGGGCACCTCATTTGCTTTTCCACCCATCACTCTGACATCATCAAGTATTGGCTTTGGCAAGATGGCAGAGGCTGGCAGAGGCTGCTCGACAGCTTGATGGCTGTTCCATCATACATTGTCCAGCAACGGCAGAGTTGTAGACAGTGCCCACATCAGCAAGGAAGAACACGTCCATCAAGCTGCCTTCCACAATTTACCAGACTTAAATGATGTACCACATGCTGGCCAATACTTGCCTGCTGACAATGGCCATGGCAGCCAAGAGGAGGCACCCCGGGAAAGTTCTGCAGAGCCTCAACACCAGCAGCATCACATGGAAGAGCTGTCTTTGGGGCTCTTCCCCTAGTGAATTTTTAATATAAAGTTGAACTGGGTTGTTTTTTTACAACAGTTCTTCCAACTTTCACATTTTGTTTTTGCTTAGCAGAGGCCAACCTTCAAAATAACCTGGGACAAATGTAATCAGAAAGTGGAAGCTACAGAGAAGAGATACTCACCCAGGTGTTTTAAAAGTTAAATAGAATTTAGGGAAAATGGATACATGTTTATGTATGGCTGAGTCCCTTCGGTGTTCACCTGAAACTATTACAACATTGTCAATCAGCTATAACTCCAATAGAAAATAAAATGATTTTTAAAACAACAAAGTTATATATATTACCATATGTGAAACAGATCGCTGGTCCAGGTTCAATGCGTGAGAGAGGGTGCTCAGGGCTGGTGCACTGGGATGACCCTGAGGGATGGGATGGGGAGGGAGGTGGGAGGGGGGTTCAGGATGGGGAACAGATGTACACCCATGGTTGATTCATGTCAATATATGGCAAAACCACTACAGTATTGTAAAGTAATTAGCCTCCAATTAAAATAAATAAATAAATTAAAAACAAAAAAATTAAAAATGAAATAAACAAAGTTAAATAGAACTTAGTATGTCAGCTAAGTTTCTTCTATTATTGTAGCACTTCATTTTTCTCATGGACTTAAGAACAACAATTAAATATAAGGTGATAATTGTGTAACATTTAGAATGCGCACATTTCCTGCAAAAATGTTTCCTTTTTACAAAGACTGAGTTTTGGTCCAGATTCTGTCATGTCCCCTTGAGGACAGACAGCCCTGGCAGTTGGAGGACAGAATAGGGAGAAAATGGCATTCAGCTCTCCTGAATTATGTTGCTCCTTTTCATTTAAATGTATTTAAATGAAGGGCTTGACTTTCCCTCAAAGCATGCATTTCTTCCCTTTTATTAGCAGTAAAATATAGCAGGCTAAGGAGCTGGAGATTTACAAGCCTTCTGGGCACCTCATTTGCTTTTCCACCCATCACTCTGACATCATCAAGTATTGGCTTTGGCAAGATGGCAGAGGCTGGCAGAGGCTGCTCGACAGCTTGATGGCTGTTCCATCATACATTGTCCAGCAACGGCAGAGTTGTAGACAGTGCCCACATCAGCAAGGAAGAACACGTCCATCAAGCTGCCTTCCACAATTTACCAGACTTAAATGATGTACCACATGCTGGCCAATACTTGCCTGCTGACAATGGCCATGGCAGCCAAGAGGAGGCACCCCGGGAAAGTTCTGCAGAGCCTCAACACCAGCAGCATCACATGGAAGAGCTGTCTTTGGGGCTCTTCCCCTAGTGAATTTTTAATATAAAGTTGAACTGGGTTGTTTTTTTACAACAGTTCTTCCAACTTTCACATTTTGTTTTTGCTTAGCAGAGGCCAACCTTCAAAATAACCTGGGACAAATGTAATCAGAAAGTGGAAGCTACAGAGAAGAGATACTCACCCAGGTGTTTTAAAAGTTAAATAGAATTTAGGGAAAATGGATACATGTTTATGTATGGCTGAGTCCCTTCGGTGTTCACCTGAAACTATTACAACATTGTCAATCAGCTATAACTCCAATAGAAAATAAAATGATTTTTAAAACAACAAAGTTATATATATTACCATATGTGAAACAGATCGCTGGTCCAGGTTCAATGCGTGAGAGAGGGTGCTCAGGGCTGGTGCACTGGGATGACCCTGAGGGATGGGATGGGGAGGGAGGTGGGAGGGGGGTTCAGGATGGGGAACAGATGTACACCCATGGTTGATTCATGTCAATATATGGCAAAACCACTACAGTATTGTAAAGTAATTAGCCTCCAATTAAAATAAATAAATAAATTAAAAACAAAAAAATTAAAAATGAAATAAACAAAGTTAAATAGAACTTAGTATGTCAGCTAAACTGTGTTTCTCCACTTCTATCAACTATGATGGAATATTTTTAGCAATATGCAGCATTATTTTGCTAGAAATAAGTACAAGTGCTTACAATATTTTTGAAAGCATGATGTCACACCCTAGGTGCTCATGCAGTTACTGCTGATGGACACAGAACTTGATATAATGATTCTAGAAGGCAATTTGGTCTCTAGGGGCAAAACCCTTTTAAACAGATTTCACAGCCTTTGATCCTGAAATTTTATTCTCAAGAAGACATTATAGGTGTAATATTAGTTTCTTTTCCTTCACATATTGTAAGTTTTTCATGCTTTGAGACATTTTCCCCCTTTCTCCAGGGGGTATATACAGGAATGTCTTCCTTTATGTCCCTAAAAACTAAAGGCCAGCCTGACTGCTGGTGAAAGAAATCTCAGAAAAAGAAGAGAATGAAAATATTTCTTTTTCCTACAGCTAAAGAAGAACCAGCACTGATCTGTGAATGTGTGTGTGTGTGCGTGCGCACAGTCAATCATGTCCATCTCTTTGTGACCCCATGGACTGTAGCCTGCCAGACATCTCTCTCCATGAAATTTTCCAGGCAAGAATACTGGAGTGGGTAGCCATTTCCTTCTTCAGAGGATCTTCCCGACCCAGGAACCTAACTCATGTCTCTTGTGTCTCCAGAGTCTCCTGTGTTGGCAGGCAGATTCTTTAACACTGCACTACCTGGGAAGCCCATGATCTGTGAATACATTAACACAAATTCTGGTTTTTACAAAGTAGAGAAATCAAGACCACATAGGAAATCCCCAGTTCTCATATTCTTATCCATATTTACTAAAATATATAAACTTATCCTGATTCTATTATGAAAATTGCCCTTGAAAGGGTCTTCTGAAACAGACACAAAAACTTTAGTAGAATTATTGCTGTACCCTATGATATATGAACTATAACCCCAAAGTCTGCAGTGTCCCTGGTGACTCAGTAGTAGGGAACCCACCTGCCAGTGCAGGAGAGGCAGGTTCGATCCTTGGGTCGGAAAGATCCTCAGAGAAGGAAATGGCAACTCACTCCAGTATTCTTGCCCGGGAAATCCCACAGACAGAGGAGCCTAGCAGGCCACAGTCCACGGGGTCACAAAAGAGTTGGAGACAACAACTAAACAACAACAACAAAGGAAAATAATAAGAAAACTGAAGAAAAAGATATATGTCTAAGAATGTTCATGGAGCATTACAGATAAAGGCTAAAACCAGCCAGCCCATACACAGTGGGTACAGGAGAGGGGCTTGACCATCTGGGCACCTCAGCCATCTCATTGTGCATACCAAGTAACTGTATCATGTCTCCCAGATAACTGGAGATACATTACATGCCAAAGAAAAAAAAGTAAAACAAGGGTACTAACCTCATAGGTTAAATGAGAAAAAAAATTTGCTAAAAGGATTAAAAAATATACAGAATGGTTGGCTCTGACAGAATTATGGATGGTTTCAGTCTTTTTTCTTTATACTCCTTTGAATTTTCCTCTTTACTATTAAGGTAATGTTGGTTTATAACAGTATACATTTCATGTGTACATTATATTTCTAATTCTATATACATTTTAGCATATTTAGGATCAGTCATTCAATTGTGTCTGACTCTTTGCAATCCCATGCAATGCAGCATGCCAGGCTTCCTTGTCCATCACCAACTCACAGAAACGCTGGGCTGGATGAAGCACAAACTGGAATCAAGATTGCCAGGAAAAATATAAAAAACCTCAGATATGCAATGACACCACCCTTATGGCAGAAAGTGAAGAAGAAACTAAAGAGCCTCTTGATGAAAGTGAAAGAGGAGAGTGAAAAAGTTGGCTTAAAATTCAACATTCAGAAAACTAAGATCATGGCATCCAGTTCCATCACTTCATGGCAAATAGACGGGGAAACAATAGAAACAGTGAGACATTTTATTTCTGGGAGCTCCAAAATCATTGCAGATGGTGACTGAAACCATGAAATTAAAAGATGCTTGCTCCTTGGAAGAAAAGCTATGACCAATCTAGTTCAGTTCAGTTGCTCAGTCATGTCCGACCCTTTGCAACCCCATGAAGCACAGCACACCAGGCCTCCCTGTCCATCACCAACTCCCAGAGTTAACCAAACTTATGTGCATTGAGTTGGTGATGCCATCCAACCATCTTATGCTCTGTCATCCCCTTTGAGTATTTGGTGATGGACAGGGAAGCCTGGCATGCTGCAGTCCATGGCGTCACAAAGAGTCAGACACTACTGAGCAACTAAACTGAGCTGAATGAGCACAATTATACAGTACTTATCTTTCTCCCTTTAATTTATTTCTCTAAGCGTAATACTCTCAAGGTTCATCTACGTGTTTACAAATGGAAAGAGTTCATCTTTTATGTATGCATGCATGATAAGTTGCTTCAGTCTTGTCTGACTCTTTGTGACCCAATGGACTGTAGGTTGCCAGGCACCTCTGTCCACAGGATTCTCCAGGCAAGAATACTGGAGTGGGGTGCCATTTCCTTCTCTGGGGGATCTTCCTGACCCAGGGATCAAACCCAGGTCTTTCACATTGCAGGGAGACTACCATCTGAGCCACCTGGGAAGCCTCAGTGTGGAGAATTATCCTTAAATACAAAAACTTTTTAAAAATAAAACTAAGGCTGTCACTATGAGTAAAACTATATTCTCATTTGCAAATGGTTGTAAACTACACAAAATGGAGGGCAGATTTTAGCAGTTTACCTCTCCTTGCAGGTGATAAAAGAAGCATTGAAGCAAAAATATTTTATCAGTGGTTTAAGGAACAGTGTTGACACTGCTGGGAGACCGATTCTTTAAAAAAAATTAGATTTGTGGGGAAGTTAATCTTGGCTAAGAGCTATAAAAAAATCTATAATTTTAGCTCAGAAACCAAGAAACAATAAAAGTGCTTATTGATTTTTTTTCCTGTGGTTTTCACAATTTACAGATCCATTGCTTTTCATATCAGTGATTTGCTGAAAATTTATGGTGAGAACAAGAGGATGACTAAGCAAGCTTTTCCTGGTAGAGTCACTTCAGCCTGGATGCTGTGACGTGTCTCCCACTGACTAGTCCTACGCTGAGTCAGCCAAAGTTCGCGTGGACTTGCTGTGCTCAGGTGGGACACCAGGTTTAGGCACAGGTCCAGGAGGGCTTTAGATGTCCACGAAGAGAGAAGCAATTCAAGCAATGTCAGGAGCAAAGAAATAGGCAGAGCACTAGAAGCTACCATTGAAAGCTTCCCTGAAAGCCTGAATGTCTGCAATTGCACTGTAACCAGTTGTCTGCAAGTTCTGTTAAGCTCTGACCCACAGAATGGAGTGGAACCTACAGAAGAGGATTATTCAGAAACACCACTGGGTCATGGAGAGAAGGGGTCTGAGCAGACATCAGGGGCTGCAGGTGACAGGTTCACAGGCACTCATAAGAGGCGGAACGGAAGGTCACTGAGGTAGGCTGCAAAACGTCTCCCTAAAGCTATAAACAGCATGGTCTCTAGACTGTGAATGTCACTTTACATGGAAATAAAATGTTTTGCAGATGTGATTGAGAATCTCAGGATAAGCGGATATAATCCAGACAAAACTCTAATTTAAAAAGATGTCATATATGAAACAAATCGCCAGTCCAGGTTCGATGCATGACACTGGATGCTTGGGGCTGGTGCACTGGGATGACCCAGAGGGATGGTATGGGGAGGGAAGAGGGAGGGGGTTCAGGATGGGGAACACGTGTATACCTGTGGTGGATTCATGTTGATGTATGGCAAAACCAATATAATATTGTAAAGTAATTAACCTTCAATTAAAATAAATAAATTTATATTAAAAAAAAAGATATATGGACAGCTGTATTCATTGGGCTTCCCTGATAGCTCAGTTGGTAAAGAATTCACCTGCAATGCAGGAGATCCCAGTTTGACTCCTGGGTCAGGACGATTCACTGGAGAAGGGATAGGCTCCCACTGCAGAATTCTTGGGCTTCCCTCATGGTTCAGCTGGTAAAGAATCCTCCTGAAATGTGGGAGATCTGGGTTCAATCCCTGGGTTGGGAATATCCCCTGGAGAAGGGAAAGGCTACCCACTCCAGTATTCTGGCCTAGAGAATTCCATGAACTGTATAGTACACGGGGTCACAAAGAGTTGGACATAACTGTTGACTAAGGTCCACGTAGTCAAAGCTATGGTTTTTCCTGTGGTCATGTATGGATGTGAGAGTTGGACTGTGAGGAAGGCTAAGCACCGAAGAATTGATGCTTTTGAACTGTGGTGTTGGAGAAGACTCTTGAGAGTCCCTTGGACTGCAAGAAGATCCAACCAGTCCATTCTGAAGGAGACCAGCCCTGGGATTTCTTTGGAAGGAATGATGCTAAAGCTGAAACTCCAGTACTTTGGCCATCTCATCCATCTCATGTGAAGAGTTGACTCACTGGAAAAGACTCTGATGCTGGGAGGGATTGGGGGCAGGAAGAGAAGGGGACAACAGAGGATGAGATGGCTGGATGGCATCACCAACTCGATGGACGTGAGTCTGAGTGAACTCCGGGAGTTGGTGATGGACAGGGAGGCCTGGCGTGCTGTGATTCATGGGGTCACAAAGAGTTGGAAACGACTGAGCGACTGAACTGAACTGAACTAAGAGACTTTCACTTTCACTTCATCTTCGTAGCAGCACTGTTCACAATAGCCCAGACACTGAAGCAAGCTACACGCCCCTCTGCAGATGAATGAATAAAGAAGAAGTGGAACATAAAGATATGTACAAAGGAATATTACTCAGTCATGAAAAGAATGAAATAATTCCATTTGCAGCAACAGGGATGTACCTAGTAATGATCGTCCTAAGTGAAGGAAGTTGGAAAGCGAAAGACAAACACCATATGATATCACATATATGTGGAATCTAAAATAAGATGCAAATGAACCTGTCCACAAAACACAAACAGACTCACAGACATAGAGGACAGATGTGTGGTTGCCAAGGCAGAGGGGAGGGGAAGGACTGGGAGTTTGGGATTAGCAGATGCAAAGTATTGGATATGGAGTGGATACACAACACGGCCCTACTGTGTAACACAGGGAGCTATTGTCAACATCCGGTGATGAAACGGAAGAGAAGCTGAAAAAAATACATGTGTGTGTGTGTGTGTGTGTGTGTGTGTGTGTGTATGAATCCCTTGGTTATATATCAGAAATTAACATGACATTGTACATCAGCTATACTTCATTAAAACAAAAACAGAAAGATTGTCTAGGATTCTCCACGTAGACCCAATGCAATCACAAGTATCATAGTAAGAGGAAGGCAGAAGGACATTTCTCACACAGAAGGAAGAGGAAGAAGCAGTGCAACCACAGAGGCAGAAACCGAAGTGATGCAGTCAAGGGCCAGGGCATTTGGGCAAACCCCCAGAAGCTAGAGGAAGCAAGGAGCACATTCTCCCTCGAGCCTCTCAAGGGAGCGCAGCTCTGCTGAAACCTTCATCTTGACCTGGTGGCACCCTCTTCAGATCGCTTCTCCAGACCTGGGAGATAGGAAGTTTCTCTTGTTCTAAACCCTGCTATTTGTGGCAGTTTGTTACAGCGGCTGCAGGACACTCATACTGTCCTCTTGCAGTTACATCTCTTAATATGTGTCATTGGCTACAGTTGCCTGACTTCTTGTGGGTCCAATCATCTTCTAGATTCCTTTTGTTGTTATTACAAGCACACAAGTTTCCACAACTCCTTTTGTAATATCACAGAGGACTATCTGGACCAGGTCAATGGCAGCCACAGTCACCAAGAGCTTAAGCCCCGAGCTAAGACTCTCTCACAGCAGCAGGGCTCCCATCCCTGAGGAGAGCAACCACACAAGAAAACTGTGATCCGCGGCGTATTTGCTAAACCCATTTGGAGCCTGATAGTCACGTGCAGGAGGGAGCCACGGAGGGCCGTAGGGGAGGAATTCCAGTGAGGGATATAGAAAGGATGATGAGGGGAAAGATAACGCATGTTGTGCTCACTCTTTGCTGCAGAGGATCAATAAGAAAATGCAAGTGCATGTAAACGTCTGCTCTCTATCAGGCCCTCCAGAGCCAATTTTTCTCACAGAATCTCACACAGCACTACCGGGACACCACATGCAAAGTGAGTCTGAGGAGGCAGTAAGAAAACCAGACTCACACCTCTGTTCAGCGCTAGAGGAGGAACGCAAGCCAAGGTTTGTCTGACTCCAAAACCAGGGCCCCTTGGCTTCATCATGCTCAGCCCTCCTTCCAGGGCCGCTGTAAGATGCAGACAAGGCCATGCTCTCCCAGGGCTACACCTATCAGAGCAACAGGATCATTACAGAACATAATAGTGACCCGTTTCTGAAGCTATAATTATTTGGAAATAAAAGGAAGGGAGCAGATAAACAGTCCAGCACAGGTGAGTGCAGCCCTGAGGGAATCCTGCTTGGGTGAACTTGGCCTTGGAGGTCCCTGCCATCTCAGGAATGGCACAGTCCCTCTGTCCAGGTGGTTCAGCTCACCCAAGGCAGCACTGTCTATACTGATACACCTCCATTGTTTTGAATGCTTCACCTTTTAAAGCCCCAACTTTAAAATCCTTACATAGAAACACTACTGCAGAATTCTTGATGAGTAAACCCCTCCCTCACCCCAGCTGGGCCACTGCTTGCTGAACTCAGGTTCCATCCCAGGTCAATATCCACTTCGCTACATGGAATATCCTCACACGCAAAGCTCCCCCTACTTTGGGCTTGTGCTTGCCACCTGGACATTTCCCTAAACATCTGTCCCTCTTGAACCTTTCTAGTCTTTTCAAATCGCTTTAAACAAATAGAAGCTGCCCCCCATCGTTCTTCTATAAGGAATTCTCTGGGCACAAATCAGGCTTCTTTGACATCAGCCAGCACCTGGGAGCTCAAGAGACTACCCTCTTTCTCATCAGTGCTGGTCAACCCAGTTATCCCTCAAATGCTAACCCTCCCCAATGCCGTTGCCTTCTCTCCTGCCCTGATGCCAGCACCAGGGTTCCGTATTGTTGCTCAGAGGTCTTGACTACTCCCTTGGAGCCCCATCTAGCTCTCCCCTTCTTCCATTTTGGCTCATCCTATTATTGAGTCCAAGCTCCCTCTGTTACCCACATGACAGGCCATTAAGTTGAGAAACGAGGTGTTGAGGCAAGGAACAATGACTTTATTTGGAAAGTGGGCAGACGGAGAAGATAGCAGACTACCGTCTCAAAATAACCATCTTGTCGGAGTCTGGATTTCAGCATCGTCTATAGAACTGAGAGGGGAGGAGAAGGGAAGCAAAGTAAAAAGGCTGTTAGTCTTGCAAATATGCCCTGGAAATGATCAGCCTCGGGGGTAAGATGGACTAATTTCTTTCCTCCTTCTTGCAGCCATTCACAGGTGGACAAGGTCCAGATGCCTCCTTGAACAAAGGCAGCTTGGTTTAAGATTTGGGCAGAGGGACAGGTCTTCCCAAGGCGGGCCAGTGTGCATGGACTGTATCCTTTCAGTGGACAAAAGTCACGGCAAGCAAAGCTTAAAGTAAAAAAGCAGATGCAACACACAGTCATATTTTGCCTTCCCTGCAGCAATCCTCTGTCGTTTTTACCAATACAAAATCTATAGACAGTCCTACAAAGAGATTGCATTGTTTCCAAACAAATATTCCGGTCAGGGTCTCTCTTGACCTTTCTGCACCCCTGACAGGGGCTCTGCTCTCACTGCAGAAGTGCATGGATAGTTTCCTGCCTCCCTGTCTTGGCCCAAGACATGCCTATCCCCTTGGTCTGAAACATTCTTCTCCAGCCACTCAGCTCAGTGGGTCCCAGTTTCCTCCAATTCTCCATTAAAACCACCTGTCAGGGAAACGGACTCCTCTGGGGCCTCAGTGCACCGACAGGACCTTCCCAGCACCCACCAGCCTGCACAGAGATGATTCGTTTTATTTGTTTCCACCACTAAGACCTTGCACGGGAGCTTGTCTGTCCATCTTCATCACCATTTCTGATATTACCATAAACATACGCCAAAAAGTTCTGTGAAATAAAAAAATGAATACATGGTTCAAATAAGCATAGCTTTACAGCAGTACTATACAGTCCATGGAATTCTCCAGGCCACATTACTAGAGTGGGTAGCCTTTCCCTCTCCAGGGGATCTTCACAACCCAGGGATTGAACCCAGGTCTCCCACATCGCAGACCGATTCTTTACCAGGTGAGCCACAAGGGAAGCCCAAGAATACTGGAGTGAGTAGCCTACCCCTTCTCCAGGAGATCTTCCCAACCCAGGAATCGAACGAGGGTCTCCTGCATTGCAGGTGGATTCTTTACTGTCTGAGCTCTCAGGGAAACCCAACTGGTAAAGAAACCACCTGCCAATGCAGGAGACTTAAGAGATGTGGGCTTGACCCCTGGGTCGGGAAGACCCCCTGAAGAAGGAAATGCCGATCCACTCCAGTATCCTTGCCTGCAGACTCATGGATAGAGGAGCCTGGCAGGCTCCAGCCCATGGGGTCGCAAAGAGTCAGACACAACTGAAGCGACTTAACATGCACACATGCACACACACACACACACACACACACACACACACACACACACGGTAAATCTAATCAGATCATGTCCCATTTGTGTTTAAGGATAATGAGAGAATGAACCAAGTTAAAAATGATGACATGGTTAAGGGGCTGATATGACAGAAATGAGGCAAAAATAAAGAAGCATACTAACAAAAAAGAGGAATGTAAGACTCGTTAGGAGGAGGTTGTTAAGACGTAGAGTTGACTTTGTTCTGAAGGCGGTTCCTCTCTCCGGTAAAGGCCAGAGCGGCATCCTCGATGCTTCGCCCCAGTGCAGGAGGCGTCCGCGGAAGCCCGCGGGAGGTCTGGGAGAGGCGCGGCGCCCTCTGCCCAGCAGCTCCGACGACACGCGCGGCTGCAGGGGTCTCGCGTGAGAGCCTTCTGCACTTTCCCGCATTAAAAAGGACCCGACTTTCCTCTTGAGATGCCAGATACACAGCATCCTGACTGCAGCGAATAAAACCATGTGCTTCTCCCTCCACGGCCGAGCTGACGGAGAGACGCCAGCAGGCGCCCAGCAGGCTCGGGATACACAGGGCTGACGGCGGTTCAGGCAGCAAGAGGCTGCGCTCAACCCACTTTGTGAGGGGCTGGCTGCACTCAAAGCTTTCGCTGGGTTTAATGAGGAAAGGCTTCACGGGGGAAAGCATTCGGTTGGCTTAACCTTGGCTTCACATATATTTTTTTTAGAAACTCATATTTTTTTTAATTTATTTTTATTCCTTAATTTTTGGCTGGGCCGCACAGCATGCGGGACCCTAGTTTCCCCACCAGGGGTTGAACCCATGCCCCTGCAACGGAAGCACAGATTCTTAACCCCTGGACTTCTGGGAAAGTGCCTGGCTTCTCATCTTTGATGGGACTGTGTTTGCAGTGTCTCACTCGTGCCATTAATTTGGAACACAGATGACTGCCACAACCTGCTCCCAGTCGAAGAGTTTGCAGTTTATCCTCAAGATCCTAAAAGAAATGGGGCACACAGGATATGTCCCGGTGTCTCCCAGTGTATAGACTATGGGAAATTCGTTGTAGCATTGCATAAGTTTGATTATGTTGAACTGGTTCACGGTGCTTTTCAGGTCTACTCTATCCTTGTACTGTTCTGTATATTCATTCTAATAATTTTGGAGGGTTGGATTATTGAAACTCCAACTGAAAATTTTAATTTATCGACTTAAGAAAAACAATTGTACTATATGGTGGAACTATATGTAACTTTGTTCTGTATTTTCCAAGGCTCCTGTAAGTGCACTATCATACTTTTATAATTTAAAAAATAAAAAGGAAAGAGAAAAGGATACATAAATAAGAGGAAAGGAATGGGGCTCATATAAAAGTGGACACTGCAGGTCCTGCTTTAAACACGTAGATAGCCTCTTCTGTCCACACTCCAGGGGCAGGTCCTGGGCCAGTTTGCATCACCCTCTGGGCAGGCAGCAGAGATTGTCCTTCCCGTTCATTTAGGAGTAGAAAGAAAGCGAGCTTTGAGCAGAAAGCCTGACAAGCTGCCCCCTCTCAGGTGAGCGTTTCCATGGCGTGAGGCTGATGTCCTCCCCGGCTCTGTATTTCCTGTTGGTCCTTTCTGCCTGGAGGTGTCGTGGCTGCCCTCATCTTTCTGCTATCCCTACACAACCTCTAATGCAATTTTCAAAATGTCCCCTTGGTTGAATCTTTCTTGAAAGATGAATACTGGAAAGTCAGTACATGGTGAACCCAATTTCTGAAATGGCCTGCGTGAAGAAAAGGCATACACTGCTGTCTGTCAGCTTTTTTTCAGTAGAATGTAAGCAAAAATTAAAGTCGTGTGGGCCATCTCTCCTGCAGCAGCTGACGACAGACACCACATGGTGGAGACTCCTTGCCTGCTTTCTGGAAAGTAGAGAAACCGAGCCCACGGAGATCACAGCCCGGTGTGTTGTTGCTGTTCAGCCGCTCAGCCGAATCCGACTCTTTGTGACCCCGTGGACTGCAGCACGCCAGGCTTCCTGTCCTTAACTATCTCCCTGAGTTTGCTCAGACTCATGTCCATTGCGTTGGCGATGGCAGCCGACCATCCCGGCCCCTTCCCTGCCCTCTATCTTTCCCAGCTTCAGGGTTTTTCCAGTTACTCAGCTCTTCACATCAGGTGGCCAAAGCATTGGAGCTCCAGCTTCAGCATCCGTCCTTCCAATAATTACTCAGAGTTAATTTCGTTTACTCTTTGGAGAAATTTTGACCAACAAATCGTTCCATTATTAAGGACCCTGTTCTTGTGTTAAGTGGTGACGGTTATTCGGGATTATTTAAACAAATTGTTTCACATAAAATCAGCACAGCCATGTCTGGCACAGGAAAGCTGGTGGATTAAGGAAGGGCAGTCATTCCTTCTGGGAGGACAGAGTGACTTGTTAGCCATTCACTAACAAACCCCAAAACACAGGGGTCCAAAAAGACTGGGTGCAAGCCAAGTTCAGAGAGAGAGAGATGGTCTCAAATACTCCAGAAGCCCAAATATTATATCATCTCTCATACCCCCAGTTTCTGCACCCAGTCAAGATGCACCGCAGTAAGTGTCTCGACAGGAGGTCTTGAAGCTTCCCCTCGCATGGGGATAGTTTTGGTTCATGCCACCATCTGCAGGACTGAACATATCAGCATTGTTTGCTCCCTTCCAGGCCACTGTAGAAGGATTATTGATATTCTGCATTAACGTTATAACACCACAGAGCAGAAAGGGCTAGTATGAAAATTATTTTGTACAAGGGTTCCCACTGAAGATGTTCTGCCATGAGGAGCCTGGAAGGTAAAAGAGGCAGCTAGAAATTCAAACAGTATTTTACCTGAAGTTTAGGGTCTCCTTACATGTTAATACCAGCATTTCTTTAAATGAAAACATTATTTCTACAAATACTTTTTATTTTGCTACATTAGGCAATTTCTTAAAATGTATTGAGTTACTGTTTTCCTTTTCTTCTGATATTAATAAATACCTAGGAATTGCTAGCACCCCAGTGTTCATAGTAGAATTATTGACAACAGTCAAGATATAGAAGCAACCTAAATGCCCATCTGTAAATGAATGGTTAAAGTTGTGGTACATACACACACACACACACACACACACACACACGGGAATACTACTGAGCCATAGAAAAGGATGAGATCTTGCCATTTGGGTGGACCTGGAGGGTATTATGCTCAGTGAAATACATCAGATCAGGAAAGACAAATATCATATGATTTCATTTATGTGTGGAATTTAAAAAACAAAACAAATGAACAAATATGACAAAACAGAAACAGACTCACAGTTCAGAAAGCAAGCTAGTGTTTACCAGAGGGGGAAGGTTGAGGGAAGAGGTGAAGCCAGTGAAGGGAATTCAGAGCTATAAACTCCCAGCTGTAAAATAAATGTGACCAGGATATAATGTACAGCAAAGGAAATATAACTACTGTTTTGCAATAACTTTGTGTGGAGTGTAATCTATAAAAATATCAAATTACTACATTATACACCTGAAAGGAGCACAATATTGTAACTCAATTATATGTCAATTAAAAATGTATTTTGATACCCTGAAACACTGTCAGAAATCTGGGCTAACATTCTTGCCTTCATTAAGTCTTTTACAAAGAACGGCCATTCTGCTTATGTGTGTGAACTCAGTCGTGTTTGAATCTTCGCAAACCATGGACTGTAGCCCTCCAGGCTCCTCTGTCCATGGAATTTTCCAGGCAAGAATACTAGAGTGGGTTGCCATTTCCTCCTCTAGGGGATCTTCCCAATCCAGGGAATGAATTCGTATCTCCTGACTGGCAGGAGGATTCTTCACCATTGTGCCACTTGGGAAGCCCAGTATATAAATGTGAAAACGAGGCCACGCTATGTACTGGATTTTACATTCATAAACCTTAGAAACAGTATCCCTAGCCCAGGTCAATGGAGTCATGAGAACATCCTCAGAATTTGGGGACATGCTTTTATTAGCCGTTTTCACAGAAGTTGACTCATCTGCTATCTCATGGAGATGGCATGATTAACTTATTAAAATAGCTCTTAGGAACTTCGAAGTAAGTTGTGAGGGAGACCAGTTCTTCCAAAGAGATTCTTTGCTCCTGGCCATAGTTCAGTAGAAATGTTGCCTATTGCTGAGTTTACTCCCTTTACTTCATAATTTAAAAGCAGAGTTTGCAAAATTTTTAGCAAATTCACAACCAAGTTGTACTACTTTTAAAAGATGACAGAAGACGTTCAAACCGGGACATGGCTTTTGCTGATAATGAGCTCTTAAAAACAGACAAAATGAAAGCGAAGCCACTCAGTCATGCCCGACTCCTAGCGACCCCGAGGACTGCAGCCTCCCAGGCTCCTCCGTCCATGGAATTTTCCAGGCAAGAGTACTGGAATGGGGTGCCATTGCCTTATCTGCTGCTAATAACCCACCCATCAAAATCTGGGACGAGGACATGTGTCATGGGTGGATGGGACCTTACATTTACCTGTTGTTTTCAGAAACATCTACCTCACCGCATCTACCTGTGGTGAAAGAGCCTTTCAGAACCAAAGACTTAACAGAGACAAATGAGGCTTTTGTTATTGAGTTGGCCAAAAAGTTTGTTCAGCTGTTTCCATACGCCATTGTGGAAAAACCCTAATGAACGTTTTGGTCAACCCGATACAACGAAACAGAATGTGTTCCAAGAAACAGGGGTGGTGCCTGCCAATATTTTATCTTCTCCATGCTTCTGACTCATCTTATTGATGCAAAGTGGGCCTGTCCTGGAGGTGATCCGCCCTGAGCTCAAACAATGTTGACCAAGAGGCTGAAAGAGATTTTTCTTTAATTCTGCACAACCCTTTAGTAGAAATTCTGACCTGCTGTCACCTTAAAATGCAAATTTTGGATGCCACTTGGGCTTCAAATTCTGTTGAAAGCAAACCATGTGAGATCTTAGACAACGTTGTGGTCTGATATAACTGTAAAACTGTCTTTACTTAACCATGATGACTTTAAAGCATAATGAAAAGGCACAAATCACAGAAATTATCACATCGCTGAGGAATGCCCGTGCTTCATCGCACTCTACCAGCCAGCAGCACAATACGACATGAAAAGAAATAAAGCCTGCAGGATTGAAGAGAAACAGAGCCACCACAAAAATACAAGAATGTTAAATGCTTCTCACTATCAATCATTGACAAGGGTTTTCTGGTACATAAGAAAAAAAGGACTGGGCAGAAGGTTACTTGGATTTTGTATTTAGTACCGTAGCTGTAGAAGCTAACCA
>SJYC01069768.1:0-16972 GCA_006408675.1 Madoqua kirkii
ACTTGGGAAGCCCAGTATATAAATGTGAAAACGAGGCCACGCTATGTACTGGATTTTACATTCATAAACCTTAGAAACAGTATCCCTAGCCCAGGTCAATGGAGTCATGAGAACATCCTCAGAATTTGGGGACATGCTTTTATTAGCCGTTTTCACAGAAGTTGACTCATCTGCTATCTCATGGAGATGGCATGATTAACTTATTAAAATAGCTCTTAGGAACTTCGAAGTAAGTTGTGAGGGAGACCAGTTCTTCCAAAGAGATTCTTTGCTCCTGGCCATAGTTCAGTAGAAATGTTGCCTATTGCTGAGTTTACTCCCTTTACTTCATAATTTAAAAGCAGAGTTTGCAAAATTTTTAGCAAATTCACAACCAAGTTGTACTACTTTTAAAAGATGACAGAAGACGTTCAAACCGGGACATGGCTTTTGCTGATAATGAGCTCTTAAAAACAGACAAAATGAAAGCGAAGCCACTCAGTCATGCCCGACTCCTAGCGACCCCGAGGACTGCAGCCTCCCAGGCTCCTCGTCCATGGAATTTTCCAGGCAAGAGTACTGGAATGGGGTGCCATTGCCTTATCTGCTGCTAATAACCCACCCATCAAAATCTGGGACGAGGACATGTGTCATGGGTGGATGGGACCTTACATTTACCTGTTGTTTTCAGAAACATCTACCTCACCGCATCTACCTGTGGTGAAAGAGCCTTTCAGAACCAAAGACTTAACAGAGACAAATGAGGCTTTTGTTATTGAGTTGGCCAAAAAGTTTGTTCAGCTGTTTCCATACGCCATTGTGGAAAAACCCTAATGAACGTTTTGGTCAACCCGATACAACGAAACAGAATGTGTTCCAAGAAACAGGGGTGGTGCCTGCCAATATTTTATCTTCTCCATGCTTCTGACTCATCTTATTGATGCAAAGTGGGCCTGTCCTGGAGGTGATCCGCCCTGAGCTCAAACAATGTTGACCAAGAGGCTGAAAGAGATTTTTCTTTAATTCTGCACAACCCTTTAGTAGAAATTCTGACCTGCTGTCACCTTAAAATGCAAATTTTGGATGCCACTTGGGCTTCAAATTCTGTTGAAAGCAAACCATGTGAGATCTTAGACAACGTTGTGGTCTGATATAACTGTAAAACTGTCTTTACTTAACCATGATGACTTTAAAGCATAATGAAAAGGCACAAATCACAGAAATTATCACATCGCTGAGGAATGCCCGTGCTTCATCGCACTCTACCAGCCAGCAGCACAATACGACATGAAAAGAAATAAAGCCTGCAGGATTGAAGAGAAACAGAGCCACCACAAAAATACAAGAATGTTAAATGCTTCTCACTATCAATCATTGACAAGGGTTTTCTGGTACATAAGAAAAAAAGGACTGGGCAGAAGGTTACTTGGATTTTGTATTTAGTACCGTAGCTGTAGAAGCTAACCAGGACAGAAGGACCACTAGATCATGCAGTTACAAGTTTCTTCACGCAAATTTCATGAAATAGTGCAAATGATGAAAAGGCAAGTTACGGTCAACAAATCACTTGTGGGGGCATGTCCCCAGCTCAAAAAAGAGTCAACCAAATACCTATTTGTTCACCTGGATAGAACAACCCAGCAGTCAATGTTCACAGTCACATTACGGAAGACAAAAGGAGATAACTGCCTTAAGTATAGAATAATCAGTTTACAAAGTCAGGAACATTTTTAATATGGTTCACAAAATTTTCCATACCAGATGCAAAAAAAGGAAGGAATGGCACAAAAAGGACTGTTGGATTTCCGAAATCTTATTGTGTGATATTCTTTTCTATTCGGTTTTTTCAGATAACCCAGGAGTTCTTATTTTCATTGACAAGATAATATTATCCATGGACATTGGAAGAATAAATAGGTGGTATATCAAAACACAACTTGGTGCCCAATCAAAGGTTATTCTTAAGCACCAACTTGAAAACATTTCCCCTCCTTAAATAATGCCTGGTTCCTGGAATAAATGAATGTACTCTGTGGATGTTGATAGGAGAAAAGATGATGTTTGTAAAATGCCATGAGTGGTCCTTGGTGCATATCCTTGTTGCATCTTTGGAACTTTTTTACTCCCGAGAGTTCTGGGGCTGCACAGGGAGCGAGGTGGGAGCCTGCAGGTGTGTGTTTTCAGTGTCTTGGGCTTGGTAAAATTTGAAGCACCTGCTGCTAAATGGAGAAATACACACGCTCCCTTACGCTTACCTGGCAACACTGCTGATACGTGCATGTGAGTGTGCTCAGTCGTGTCTGACTCTCTGTGACTCTAAGGACTGTAGTTCACCAGGCTCCTCTGCGCATGGGACTCTCCAGGCAAGAATACTGGAGTGGGTTGCCATGCCCTCCTCCAGGGGATCTTCCCTACGCAGGGATTGAACCTGCGTCTCTTACGTTTCCTGCATTGGCGGGCATGTTCTTTACCACTAGAGCCAGCTGGGAAGCCCAGCACTGCTGATGGGAAATCTCTAAGCTCATCTGGGTCTTTTAAACATCTGAGATCACAAAACAGAGCATTTTGTTCCGGTGGAGGAAGGAGCAGCTATGCAATCCCCATGCAGCACCACCCACATTTGCTTGGTAGGTTTCTTCTGCTTTGTGGGTGTCTGGCTCTGTTCAGATGAGTTCTGGTCCAACTGATGATTCCAGAGCTTTTAATTAAGCAAAGACTCAGGCCCTTACCTCTGAATAATTGAGTTAGCTATACCCTTGAGGGCAATGTTTATTTAAATAAACAAGGCCATGCAAACTGAAGAGCCCATTTCCAAACATGATGCAACAGTGCAGCCCCTAATTAAAAGATGACCGCTTCACGTTTGCCTAAATGGACATTTGAATTTCTATCATGGAGAGTAAGCACGAAGCAAATGGAGCATGAATAACGAAATGTGGTGAAGTGTCATGAAACCGAAAGGCAGGTCCTAGCGGGAGAACAAGGGGCTGTCACAGCAAAGAGTGCACAGTGGCAACATGAGATGCCTCTATGGGATCAGCAGGTAACACGCGGTGATTATTGATTAGGTCAAACTTCTGTCTTTATTATGGGGGCTTGGGCCAGCCTTATACCCTAAAGAGAACGCTCATCCTGTTATCGCCAGTAGATCATGCAGTTTCAAGTGGCTTTGTGCAAACTTTCTGAAAAACTGCAAACGATGAGAAACGAAGGTACTGTCAATAAACCACATTTGGTGGTAGGTCCCCCGTTCAGAAATGATTCAGCCAGCTATCCTGATCATCCACATAGACGAAACAACCCAGCAAATGTGTTCATAGTCATGTCACAGAAGACTAGAGGAGATAATTGCCTTAAGTACAGAATCATCAGTTTACAAAGTCAAGAAAATATTTGCTGTGGTTCACAAAGAATTCTATGCTAGGGGCGAAACAACAAAAGAGAGAGAGAAGGGGTGGCACGGAGGAGGACTGCCTGATGCTCAGAAACCTTGTCTGGCATCCCAGATCTTCCGCCTCCTGTGTGACACTGGCAAGCTACTTTACTTCTCTGAATCTCAGTTTCCTCAGCTGTTCAGTGGAACGACAAGTTCCCTCAAAGAGGGCAAATGGAACCAAGACTAGACAGGGTGCCTGCTCGTCATATGAACTATTAGCATTAGTTTAAAAGTCTATTAAATTTCATGTTTAAAAATCAAGTGGGTACATCAATAGAAGTTTTTATGTCTGTGTGTTTGCTTACCTATCTTCATCAGGAAGGCGTAGGGAAGGTATAGTTTCATACAACTGCTAAGCATATGGCAGGTCAGACGTTCCCTTGAAAAGAAAAGACGTCCTTTGGAAGGAACATGACTCAGTCTGGCACTGCTCCTGTCCCTCAAGAAGCTGTCCACACAGTCCACACACTGAGTTCTTGCTCCATTTCTCCCACCCTCCACTTCAGACGACAGGTCGACTTTCCACAGTGTGCCAAGATCTGTGCACTTGATTTCACATTCAATATTTTTTCACTGCTCAGAGAAACGCTCAAGGTATAATCAAGTCAGTGTTAAAACTGATTAAACAGCGACTCAGATCACCGGAGGGGCATCGCCAAAGTTGCATCAGTGCAGAAAAAAAGCCAGTACGGGATCATGTGTGACAACCTCTAGACCTTTCGAAATATCCCACGTGGCTGTAATCCCCAGGCACAGGCTTGATGCTGGGGATCAGATCAGCAACCCCAGGTGCACGTGTGTGCACCTCCTTTTCCACAGAGCAGAGTCACCTCTGAAAACCACAGGTCCGCCTGCTTCTCACTCTGCTGACCAGCACTTTAAGAGCTGGCCACTGCATCAGGTTGAAATCCCAAAGCTCAACCCTTCATGACCAAGCCGACTCTCTGGACTCACCTTTGCCTACTCCTTCTGCCCCTGCTCATCCAACCATCACATCATCATCCCCAGCTTTTCCCTGCTCTGCCTACATCCTCCTTTGCTTGACTCTCTGCCATAAATATTTCAAACTGAATGAAAATCAGTGTCTTCTTCTCTGACTCATTCTGATTACCCCAGACCCCACCATGTTTCTCTCTCATAATGCCTCCCATGCTCAGAGCTCAGTTGTGTCTGACTCTCTGTGATCCCATGGATTGTAGCCCTCCAGGCTCCTCTGTCTATGGGAATTTTTTTTTCAGGCAAGAATACTCGAGTGGGTTGCCACTTTCTCCTTCAGGGGATCTTCCTGACTCAGGGATTGAACCTGCATCTCCTGTGTCTCCTGCATTGGCAGGTATATTCTTTACCACTGAGCCACTTAGGAAGTCCCCATAATATCTCATGATCTTCCTCAACTGCATATGGCACAATTTTTAATTATCTCTGTGTGTGAAAATTACTTAATAAGTCCCTCCACTACATGATAAATACAGGAGCAAAGGATCCATTTCTGTTCACCCAGCTGTTTACCCAGCTCTCCGGTCTGGCCCGTTCCTGGCATACAGTAGGTGCACCATATCTTGTTGAATGCTAGGATGCCTGGACGGATGAATGACTGGTTTATTGTAGTGTGTACAGTGATTGCAATACACTTGAGAAGAGCTCACATTTTCTAAATTTGACACATTTCCTTCTTACCTCAGTGTTGACATGTCCCTGCAACCAATTATACAAACCCAACCCTGGTGATTTCAGCTGGTAAAGAATCCACCTGCAATGTAGGAGACCCTGGTTCAATTCCTGGGTCGGGAAGATACCCCCTGGAGAAGGGGTAGGCTCCCCATTCCAGTGTTCTTGGGCTTCCCTGGTAGCTCAGATGGCAAAGAATCTGCCTGCAATGCAGGAGGCCTGGGTTTGATCCCTGGGTTGGGAAGATCCCCTGGAGGAGGGCATGGCAGCCCACCCAGTATTCTTGCCTGGAGAATCCCCTGGACAGAGGAGCCTGGCAGGCTACAGCCCATGGGATGTTGGCAAAGAATCAGATAGGACTGAGGGACTAAGCACAGCACAGAACGGCCTACAGAGAAGTGAGGCGACAGGAACATGGGGATCTTCACAGAAACCAGAGATGCTGATGTGCATCTTTTTCACATTTGGGGGGTTGGTTTTTTTATTGTCTCTAGTGCACAGATCTGTACCCCCACCCCAGCCTCAATCCTTTTAAAAGCCACCCAGAAATAGCTTCCAATTAGTGGAAATCTCATTTCCTCTTAACCCTTCTCACAGCTCTTTAGGGAAAATTCAGATAAGTAGGATAGGGCACAAAGGGCCAGTTGTATAATAGCTGATGTGTATCTGAACGTTAAGAGCTTCACCGTGACCCTGAAAGTGACTGCATATTATTTCTCTCATTTTCATCTCTAAAGAAACTAAGGCTGAGAGGCTGATTCAAAGCTCAAGATCACAGGGAGTCAGAGGCAAGCTGGGGCAGGCAGAGGTGGAGGTCATCTTCACTGAGAGCCGCATCTGAGCCTGGTCCACGGGTGCTCAGAGGTCTTGGGGAGTAAGATGCTGCTGCCGATGGGAAACAGCATCCCTACGGCGGCCGCCGGGGCAGCCTGCGCCTGGACAGCCTGATGCTGCGGCTGTAGCTCCGCACCCATGTTGACTCAGACCCGTTTTTAAGAGGGTGGAAAGCATTCCCCTTCCCAATCAAACCTGGGTCTCCTGCGTTGCAGGCAGATTCTTTACCGACTAAGCTACAAGGGAAGCCTTTTGGCTTTCAGGTTGCTTAAAGGGGATGCACCCAGATTTCCACGGACTGGACTGTAGCTCTTTAATTCTGTACACTCTCTTCCCGCTTAGCCAGTTACTGGAACACATGCCCGTTTGGAGGGGCTTATCCATTCTACATTGCTGCAATCTCCCCCGGTCCCTGTTAACCCAGTCACTGTTTCTGTACACGATATTGTTTCCACCATAGACCTTCGGAGATCTTAAGTCCATGGACATATACCTACATGAGTGTTTTCTTCAGTACACACAGCTCCTACGGTGGGTCTCAGAATACAGCTGTCCCTCAATTCTGCCCTGGGACATCTGCTAAATCAAAGGTCCCAACTCAGGCTACTGCCAAATACACATGTCCCCTCCCTCCTGAACCTCCCTCCCACCTCCCACGCCGTCTCACCCCTCTCAGTCATCACAGAGCACCGGGCTGAGTCCCCTGGGCTGTACTAAAATGTACCATTAGCTGTCCCTTTTCCACATGGTCATGTATATATTTTGACGCTGCTCTCTCAATCCATCCTAGCCTCTTCTTCCTCTGCTGTGTCCATATGTCCATTCTCTACATCTGAGTCTATTTCCACCCTGCAAATAGCTTCAGCAGTACCAAATTTTCTCGATTCTATATATATATATATGGGTTCATATACAATGTTTGCTTTTTCTCTTTCTACTGATTTCATTCTGTATAACAGGTTCTAGGTTCATCCAGCTTTATCCTGAGTAATACTCCATTGTATATATGTCCCACATCTTCCTTATCCAGTCATCTGTCAATGGACAGATGAGAGGTTGCTTCCATGTGCTGGGTATTGTAAAGAGTACTTTTACAGTATTTCTTGCACCATCTACTCTGGCATAATCCTTTCTGCAATGACCCATTACAGGAATTCTCCACCCTGAAAAATCTGTGTCTGCATAAAAGCAAATTAATTTCACATTTATATCCCATGACTCAGTATGTCCTAAAGTCTCTGTTCTAAGCAAAACTGGTATAATGACAAAAAAATAAAATAAAATCAACCCAACAAATAAAGCTGCTCACTTAGCGTCATCATTTAATCACTGTGGTAACTAACTTTATGTGTCAGCTTGGAAAGGCCAAGGTGTCTGTGCCTAGTCAAACACAGGTCTAGATGTTGCTGTGAAGGTAGCTTTTTAGAGATGATCACCATTGTCAGTGAGCTTGGAATAAATCAGAGTACCCTCCATAAAGTGCGAGGACCCCATCCAGACACTTGGAAGCCTTAAGAGCAAAGACCAAGGATTCCCAAAGTAGAACAAACTCTTTTTCATGCCGGCAACACAGAAACTCTGCCTGAGTTTCCAGCGGGCTGGCCTGCCTAAGGATTTTGACTTGCCAGTCTTCCTAATAACACAGTTCAGTTCAGTCGCTCAGTGGTGTCCGACTCTTTGCAACCCCATGAATCCCAGCACGCCAGGCCTCCCTGTCCATCACCATCTCCCGGAGTTCACTCAGACTCATGTCCATCGAGTCTGTGATGCCATCCAGCCATCTCATCCTCTGTTGTCCCCTTCTCCTCCTGCCCCCAATCCCTCCCAGCATCAGAGTCTTTTCCAATGAGTCAACTCTTCGCATGAGGTGACCAAAGTACTGGAGTTTCAGCGTTAGTATCATTTCTTCCAAAGAAACCCCAGGGCTGATCTCCTTCAGAATGGACTGGCTGGATCTCCTTGCAGTCCAAGGGACTCTCAAGAGTCTTCTCCAACACCACAGCTCAAAAGCATCAATTCTTCAGCGCTCAGTCTTCTTCACAGTCCAACTCTCACATCCATACATGACCACAGGAAAAACCATAGCCTTGACTAGACGGACCTTAGTCGGCAAAGTAATGTTTCTGCTTTTGAATATACTATCCAGGTTGGTCATAATTTTTCTTCCAAGGAGTAAGCGTCTTTTAATTTCATGGCTGCAATCATCATCTGCAGTCATTTTGGAGGCCAAAAAAATAAAGTCTGACACTGTTTCCCCATCTATTTCCCATGAAGTGATAGGACCGGATGCCATGATCTTCATTTTCTGAATGTTGAGCTTTAAGACAACGTTTTCCCTTTCCTCTTTCACTTTCGTCAAGAGGCTTTTTAGTTCCTCTTCACTTTCTGCCATAAAGGTGGTATCATCTGCATATCTGAGGTTATTAATATTTCTCCCGGCAATTTTGATTCCAGCTTATGTTTCTTCCAGCCCAGCGTTTCTCATGATGTACTCTGCATATAAGTTGAATAAGCAGGGTGACAATATACAGCCTTGACGTACTCCTTTTCCTATTTGGAATCAGTCTATTGTTCCATGTCCAGTTCTAACTGTGGCTTCCTGACCTGCATACAGATTTCTCAAGAGGCAGGTTAGGTGGTCTGGTACTCCCATCTTTTTCAGAATTTTCCACAGTTTATTGTGATCCACAAGGAAATCCCTTAAGATAAATAGATAGACAGACAGATATAGAAATATGGGGTAGATACACTATAGATAGATATGATGCAGATGGATGATGGGTAGGTAATAGATGATTTCTTTCTATGCTTTTCTTTTGGCTTATTTTGTTACCCTTCAGTTCAGTTCAGTTGCTCAGTCCTGTCCAGTACGGACTCTTTGTAACTCCATGGACTGCAGCATGCCAGGTTTCCCTGTCCATCACCAACTCCTGGAGCTTGCTCAAACTTATGTCCATTGAGTCAGTGATACCATCCAATTATCTCATCTTCTGTCATCCCCTTCTCCTGCTCTTCCTCCTCTTCAATCTTTTCCAGCATCAAGATCTTTCCCAATTAAAAAGCTAAAAATAGAGCTACCATATGATCCAGCTATACCCTTCTTAGGCATATATCCAGAGAAAACCATGGTCTGGAAGGATACATGAGCCACAGTGTTCATTGTTAGACTGTTTACAACAGCCAGGACATGGAAGCAACGTGTGTTCAACAGATGAATGGATAAAGATGTGACGTATACAATGAAATGTTACTCAGCCGTTAAAAAGAATGGCATGATGCCAGCAAGACAGATGGACCTGGAGACTATCATACTAAGTGAACAAAGCCAGACAGAGAAGGACAAACACCACGTGATGTTGCTTATATGGAGAATCTAAAACACTGATGAAAATTTATTTACAAAATAGAAACAGACTTACAGGCTTAAAGACAAATTTATGGTTATAGGGAGAGGCAAGGAGTTAGGGAATTAGTTAGGGAATAAGGACTGATATATACACACTGTTGTATTTAAAATAGATAACCAACAAGGACCTACTATATAGCACAGAGAACTCTACTCAAGACTCTGTAAAAATCTGAATGGGAAAAAAATCTGAAAAAGAACAGATACATGTATGACAGGTAAAAGTTGCTCAGTCAGGTCTGACTCTTTGCAGTCATGGACTGCACAGTCCATGGACTTCTCCAGGATAGAACACTGGAATGGGTAGCCTTTTCCCTTCTCCAGGGGATCTTCACAACCCAGGGATTGAACCCAAGTCTCCCACATTGCAGGCAGTTCTTTACCAGCTGAGCCACAAACGAAGCCCAAGAATACTGGAGTGGGTAGGCTATTCCTTCTCCAGTGGATCTTCCCAATCCAGGAATTGAAACAGGATCTCTTGCATTGCAGGCAGATTCTTTACCAGCTGAGCTATTAATTGAATCATTTTGCTGTACACCTGAAACTATTACAATATCATCAATTAACTCTCCCCCATTATAAAATAAAAATTAAAAATAAATAAATGAATTCCTATTTCATACTTAGTTCATTCATTCTCAGACTTTTTGTCTAATAAGTGCTTTTAAAATGATGAATTTCTGGGTCTCATATGTTTTGAATGTGGCCTTATTTTTATTGAATTTTAAATATTCCCTAATCTATTCTGATTGATTCTTTACATTAGGTTTTTTATTTTTTTAATACTTTATTCTATTTTACAATACTTACATTAGGTTTTTTTTAAAGTGTTCTTTAATGAAAATACAAAGGAATTTTTTAGTTATATGTTTTAACTGATCTCTAACTTACTCGAATTGTGGTCAAACTACTGTATAGTTGTTATGAGGGAGTACCTCTTCAATTCTACTAATCTTTCTGGATGGCATCACTGACTCAATGGACACGAGTCTGAGTGAACTCCAGGAGTGGGTGATGGACAGGGAGGCCTGGCATGCTGTGATTCATGGGGTTGCAAAGAGTCGGACATGACTGAGCAACTGAACTGAACTTGCCTCGAAACTTACCTTTTTTGATACTAACATAATTATATCTGCTTTATTTTACCCTTTTGTCAATCTTTTTGTCAATATTTTAGATGTTCAAGCAAATAGGTTTAGGTTTTTAAACTCAGTCTCATTATGTCTGAATTTACTAAATTATGATACTTATTTGTCTATTTCATCAACCAATTGTGCAAAAGTTTTATTAAAATTTGGTTATTGAAACATCCATGTTCTGTAGGGTCAGTTAATTTTTCTTATGCAGTAATCAGAATATGCACCCTTTTGTGACCTGTTTTTAACTGATCTCTCAGTGATTTTGAAATTTCTTCTATTAAAAAAATTTACATGACTTTTTAAACTTTTTACTTTATACTGGAGAATAGTGATTAACAATGTTGTGACAGTTTCAGGTGTACAACAACGTGATTCAGTTGTAAATATACGTACCTTTTCTTTTTCAAATTCTTTTCCCATTTAGCTTGTTACGTAACACTGATCAGGGTTCCCAGTAACTGATCAGGGTTCCCGGTACTCCATAGCAGGTCCTTGCTGGTTATCCATTCTAAATGCAGAAGTGTGTATGGTGATCCCAAACTCCCTAACTATCCCCCCATACACACCCTGTCCCTCTTCTAACCATCAGTTTGTTCTCTATACAGCTGTGAGTTTCTGATTTATAAATAAGTTTATTTGTGTCATTTCTTTTAATTCCACATATAAATGATA
Organism: Madoqua kirkii; assembly: GCA_006408675.1. NCBI lineage: Eukaryota > Metazoa > Chordata > Mammalia > Artiodactyla > Bovidae > Madoqua > Madoqua kirkii. The sequence goes on from SJYC01069768.1 coordinate 11,135, forward strand.
TCATATGTGATTTCTCTTTCTCTGACTTACTTACCTGGTATGACAATCTCTGGGTCCATCCATGTTGCTGCGAATGGTGTTGTTTCATGATTTTTAATGGCTGAGTAATGATCCGCTGTTTAAATATCACGTCTTTCTGCACTCCTCTGACAGTGGACAGTTATTGCCTCCATGTCTTGGTGATTGTGAACAGTCCTGCAATGACTACTGGGGTGCGTGTATCTTTTCGCATTATTGCGTATTCCTGCGATGTGCCCGGGACTGGGACTGCTGGATCATATGGTGGCTCTATCTTTAGTTTTTTGAGGAACTTTCACACTTTCTCCATAGTTACTGCAATGATTTACATTCCCACCAACATGTAGGAGGTTGCTTTTAGTAAGCGCACTGTTTTTATGTATTAAATAGTTTTAAAACTCACTGAAAGTCATCATTTAGAAGATGATTAAATGACACAAAATTGTTTACAATTTTTAAGTATATGGACATGAGTAATTTTAAAGAGGACAATAGCTTCGGCAATACCGACATATGGCTGCAGGGACAATGAAGGAAACATTTCCGTGTGTTTACTTCCCTGTGCTTTTGTCAGAATGCACACTTCTTCCAAAATGTACTTGCTTTCTCCTGCTTTGCTAAATGCCATCTTCACCTGGAAGAAATACATTAGCAGCTTTTTAAAATTGAAGCATAGTAATTTATTATATGATATTAGTTTCAGGTGTACAGCATAGCGAGTCAAGATTTTTACAGATCAGATTCCATTCAAAGTATAAATATAATTTCCCATGCTATTGAGTGATCTTTGTTGCTTATTTACTTTATACATAGTTTGTGAAGGGGAGGGACAAACTAGGGGTATGGGATTAACAGCTACATTCGCTGTTTTTACATTTAGGCATTATCGCTCCTGCCATCATTTCTCAGGAAGTAATCTCGTGGGAGGCAGTGGGCTCTCTCCCCTCTCGAGCCCCATCCTTTCCCCCACAACTGAAAAGACTGTGCTTTGCTGAAGCAGCCAGCTTTTTCCAGGTGTTCCAACACCTGGAGAGAGTCCTTTGGCACCGCGCAGAGCTTCCTTACACTGAGTGGAGAGCAGCAAAATGTGAATGCAAATATCCAGAGAAAGACTTCTAGTCTATTAGGCCCTGAAGAGATGAATAAGCCCAAGGCCATATAACACGGAAACTCTTTAGAAAGGATTGTCAGAAAATGTTTTCTCCCCCAAAGGGAAATCACAACTGCAATGGAGCAGGTGTCCAAGATCCAGCAATCCATCTCATGAACACCAAAAATTCATCCCCTTTGGCCACATGGCTACACGAGCTCAGCTGGCAGAGATGGGGTGAGGGCAGAACCCAGTCAGGACAACCTGGCTGACAGGTAACAGACACGCGGTCTGAGGTTAAACCCAAATATCTTCTTCAAGTGGTTAACACACCACAGAGAACTCAGGAATGCACCCTGACACTCAGAAAGCCACATATATCTGAAATTGAAATGTTGTTTGCTGTGAGTTGAATGATCCTAAATGTCATCGGTATTCATATTATTTACAAATAAGATAAATGACAAGCTTACTTTCTGTTTTGATAACTATATTATGAAAAAATGATATCTACCTAGATTTGAAAATTTCTAAAATGAGGTGGGGGGAGATCAACAAATTCAATGATCTTACAGCAGTTAAAATAATGTGTATTCATTATGTGCAAATAAAATAATTTCTCTGGAGATCAGCTTCTATTAAAGTATAACATATGTTGTTGAAGTTCTGTGAATTCGATTTGTTCTTTGCAAAACAATGCATGCATGGTTTGAATTTCGTTCTTCCTACATCGGTGCAGCAAATGCTCACTTTGAGCCGCACAGGCTGCAGGCGACGGACAAAAATGAAAACCTACTAATGCCCCCCATTCTGCTTTAGTCTTGTGTTTCCTTGTCTTCCTTTCCTACTAGAAAATGAGTGTCTTGAGGACAGAACCTGTGGGATTCATGCCTATGTAGCACATGAAACATCGTCCCGTTGCATCTCAGATATGCTGGTTGAATCATCAAAAGAATCAATCCAATTACTGTTTTTTCTTAAATTCAAAGTCTTGGCTCCAAGTGAACAGTGATTTCATTTTCGGTGAGTCAGTGATTCTTGACAAACCCAACAGTTTCTTCTCTGAAAGATGAGCCCATTAGTAGTGACATTTTTCTCAATGTGCTCGCACTGTGATTTCCGTGTTCCCTAGAGGTGGAGAGCTATTGTATCTCAGTGCTGACCTGCCTTCACCACACTTATCTGCTTGGAATAGACTCGCAGGGTTACAAAAATGGCTTCGTTGTAAAAGATGAAACCCCAATCTTTGATGCCACGTGTCAAATCTGACATCTGTCCTACCCCTTCTTACCACCAAGGAGTTTCTAGTGGGGGACAGGGAACCAGGACAGATAAGCAAATATCCTGAGTAAGGCTGGCGACCTGTACGGTGATTGCCCAGAGAAAGCAGATGCTCTGGGAACACAGAGGAGCAGTCCCTCCTGAGCGTCCTGTGGGATAACAAAGGTATGTCGTTTTTTGTCACTCCATTTTGGCGATTTGTTACAGCAGCAACAGGAAGCTTAGACGTTAGTCAAGAGAAGCAGATGAGCTCAGCGGGGACAAACCCAAAGAGCAGTTGCAGCCGTGGCTGCCTTCCAACACCAACAAGGTGGGCCAGGAGGCACGCAGCCAAGCGTGTGTGTGTGCGTGTGTGTGTGCGTGTGCTACAAAACGTGCATGCCACACAGTGCCTGCCCTGCTCTTCTCAACGCAAAGACCAAACGACCACTGCTTCACTACCACCCTCCAGACCTCAAGTAAGAATGCCTCCCGTGGCTCATCACAAGTGGGAATATACCAGGAAGGGAATTCTAGGAAACGCTTTCCAGCCTGGTCCACGGGACACTTTCAAATCTGCCACAGTCCACCCCTTGCCAACTTGGCACCCCTAGGTATCTCTCTGGGGTTTCCCTGGTGGCTCACATGGTAAAAAATCTGCCTGTGATTCAGGAGACCTGGGTTTGATCCCTGGTTTGAGAAGGTCCCCTGGAGGAGGAAATGGATACCCACTCCAGTAGTCTTGCCTGGAGAATCCCATGGACAGAGGAGCCTGGTGAGCTACAGTCTATGGGGTCGCAAAGAGTCGGACAAAACTGAGTGACTACCTTTCTTTCACACATCTCTCTAAACCTTCATTCATTTTCAAATAAAGATAACCAAGTCAGGCTTTTCACTAATGTGCCACAACTATCTCATGTATTAATACAGCCGCAAGCACACTGATGCTTTCTGCAGAAGAGAGTACACTCAGCTCATGTCTGGGGACTTATAGACTATCCTGAACAGCCAGAAAGAAGAGGAAAGTCCCAAGCTGAGTATTATGGGTAGACTGACTCAGCATGTAGGTGCCAGCTGAGAGTAGGTGGCAGCGGATGGCAGTCTCTCTGAGTACAATCTTGAAAGACAGGGGAGAGGGCCACGCCTCCACTGGGCAGAGCTGTGTATAAAGAGAAGGGACCTCCAGGGAGGATAGGTACAGGACTGGTAGGGCCGTGATGAATGGCCCGGCTGGCTGCCAGAAGCCTGGAGAGCAGAATATTGACTGATAGTGTGAAATGAAATACCTCCTGTCACATCAGTGGGCAAAAAACGTCACAGCTGTCACCAATTTCTGGCCTCCAAATGTGAATGAGGGTTCATCGGAAGGTCTGATGCTTTTGAACTGTGGTGTTGGAGAAGACTCTTGAGAATCCCTTGGACTACAAAGAAATCCAACCAGTCCATCCTAAAGGAGATCAGTCCTGAATATTCATTGGAAGGACTGATGTTGAAACTGAAGCTCCAGTACTTTGGCCACCTGACTCGAAAAGCTGACTCATTAGAAAAGACCCTGATACTGGGAAAGACTGAAGGTGAGAGGAGAAGGGGACAACAGAGGACGAGATGATGGGATGGTATCACAGGCTCAGTGGACATGAGTTTGAGCCAGCTCCGGGAGTTGGTGATGGACAGAGAGGCCTGGTGTGCTGTAGTCCATGGGGTCGCAGAGTCGGACACGACTGAGCAACTGAACTGAACTGAACTGAAAACAGAACACAATGGCCGCAGTCCAACAGATGCCACCTCCCAACACTCGGTGACGTGACGGCTGAGGATCTCGGGGGAATTCAGGACGCAGCCATCTGCTCCATCTGCCACCCCTGACAGTGAACAAGGAAACAGGATTTGGCCCCAGGGAGCCAAAGTGCATTTGAAAGGAATGAATTCAGTGAGCCCAGAGGCTTGCATCGTCCCATACACAGAATGCTAAATTCCTTAACTTGATAATCTGATTTTCCCTACCTCACTACAAGCTTTGATGCTCACACTGTCTGCCCCCTTGTTGCAAACTTAGATACAGCCTGACTCCTACCCCCGCCTCCTTGGAGCAGCTTTCCCAGAGCTACTGAGATGGTGTCTCCCAGGCTCGGGGTCCTAAACATTCCCACCAAATAAAACAGCTCTCTACTTTGAGGTTGTGACTGTATTTTTTAGTTGACAATAGACACAGAAAAGGTTGGACAGAGGCATGTGGCAGGACATGCAGGAGTGGGTGAGCATTCAGTAGAATAGTTTTGTATCACAGAAGAGCGTCCACCACAGAAGATTTATTGATTAGACAAAATGGCTCAGCTAGCTGGCATCCGCTAGTCTGTCATTGACTTAAAAATCACAGTAGAGTGCCTTAGACTCTGAGCTCCTATAGGGCAGGGGCCTGATTGCATCGATTGACTTTTTGTGTGTCCTTGGCATTTTGCACGTATCATGGAAAAGCGAATGTCTTCTTTATTCAGCATCTTTCTTTGGGTTGTCATTTTATTCTTCCCTTTGCTATTGAAAGGAAGAGTTAAATTTTCCCTAAAACTTTTTGCTAAACCTTGGAAAACAGGTCCTTATCCCATATGGCCATTAGGCTCTCTAAGGGGCTTTCTGGGGGGAGTTGCACCCTATGTCCTGGAATGCGGCCTTCAGGCGCCAGCAGGAAGGCAGGTCCTTATCTATTGTTTTATGGCCCTCCGGACTCCACAGGAATTTATGGCCCTCCGGCCTTCACTAGGGCCCCAGGGAGTTTGTTTTTCCTTCAGAGACTTTCCAGAAAGTTAATTCCCAAGTAATAACTAATTGTCAGAATGCAGACCAGCGAGCCTTTTTGACCTGATGATAAACAAATGAGCCAATCCCTGTAAAAGATGAAAACCTGTGCGCCAATCATATTATCCTCATCTTCACTTGCTTACGATTTTTTATAAAAACCTTTGTAACGGGCACTGGGGGTTTCGATCCTCTTTGGAGGAGACCGAACCCCAGCGCGCTGGTTTGAATAAAGTCCTCTTGCTGTTGCATCGAAACTGAATCTTGGTGGTCTTTGGAGACGACGTGCCTGGGAAAAAGACTGTAAGGTCTTACACTATTCAGAAATAAAAGGGGGAAAACAACTCATATAAGTCCTATGCCTTGCACAAGTCACTTGCACATCCAAGATCAAAAGAATTTGTCTTTTAAAAAATGTGACAAGCATGACCTTGCTCTTTTCTGTAGCTGCCATGCTTCCCAGGTGGCTCACTGGTAAAGAATCTGCCTGCAGTGCAGGAGACGCAGGTTTGATCCCTGGGTCGGGAAGATCCCCTGGAGGAGGAAATGGCAACCCACTCCAGTATTCTGGCCTGGAGAATCCCACGGAGAGCGGAACCTGGCAGGCGACAGTCCGAGGGGTTGCAGAGTCAGGCACGACGGAGTACGCACGCATGCTAGTCCTGGAGTCCAGAGAA